>JASFXZ010000112.1:0-259006 GCA_032209605.1 Mactromeris polynyma
GCATCAAATTCACTTGATAAACATGGAAATAGTTTATCATGAGCATGCTTCATGTAACAGAAGTGGCTTTACAATAGAAATCCTCAAAGTATATTATAAACCTTGATTGGTGTGTTATTGTCGGTTCAATAAGTAATACTAATGAGGGAACACGCTCATTCAACAAAAAGGGGAAATAATGTTTTCAATACTATAATACGACCGTCCAGAATATGTACAGATTTAAACCTGCTCAACCTGATCGACGATGTTATGTTTATAACCGTTCTCGTTTAACTTTGAAAGCACAGTAGGTTAACACACTACCATAATATTGTAGGATATAATTTAAGGCCAAGCAATATAAGTATTGGTCAATCATCAGACTAAAATTTTAGCAATATATCTAAGTAGACAAAAATACCATTCCGGCTACAGTAATTTGCAAACTGCATGTTCCATTTTCAATGGTCATGGTTATAATTTGAAGTTAAAAGTCAAATTTCTGTTATTATATGAACTACAGTGTCGTGCTAATGCACACATCTATACATGGTTAAAAGATTAGCAATGAATGTGCAAAGCATTTCAGTTGGGACCTTTCAATTTCATAATGTTTTAAAGAAAGAAATAATGACTGCAGATTTGTGATACCCTTATTTACATAACATTGCAGGTTCCTAGATGGTCTTTCCTGTTTAGGTGTACTGAGAACAGTTCGTGAATGCCCAAATGCTATGTCTTCATTATTCCTGGAACAGAACTGTCCAACGACTGCTGAACAGTTGGAAGAAATATTTCAACCCATATTTTCAGATGAGGGAAGCAATGCTTATGTTCTAGAACTAAGAACACAGTCCCACTGGAGAGATTTCTTACAAGACCTTGAAGGTTTTTATGTTTAGAAATTAATTAAAACTTCAATTTTGTACATTATATGATTGGAAATATCAAGTCTGTTTGGAATGCACATTCCACCTGCATAGGTTAAGCTCGCACAACACGATATATCAATGAAATTACTACTCAACAAAGTTGTATAAAGACTTGACCAAAGCCAAAGTTACAACTTCTCTTGTGATGACAAGCTCCAACAATAATATGTCCGTGTGACCTACTTTTTGAGGTCATGTTACTGATTTTCTATTAAAAATAACATATGATAGAGATCTACATTTTGACCAAAATTTGATTAGGATCAGATGAAGATGTTGACCTTTAAGAAAATAACATTATTATTTTTACGCCTTTAACATTGTTCAGTTGTTCAAGTCTGATAACTAAACCTACCCCTTTTTGCCAATCCCTATAATAACATTTTCTTATTATTACAAAAAAAATCATGTTAGGGTGAAAGGTCCTGCTGAGTTTCCCCTTGCTTCATGATGTATCATATTTCTTAATCAAAATACCCTAGGATCCTTAGGTGAGCAATAAAGAATAATCATGGCCCTCTTGTTTTATAGGTGTTATTGATTTTTTTGCAGAAAAAACAGATGGGATTGGAAGTCTTTTGAAGTTTGTAACTGGTCTGGATGTGGTCCCTGTGCTTGGTTTTGATCCAAAACCAGAACTGAAGTTCAGCCATCCTGATGTAAATAATCCATATGATGGCACACCTTATGCCAATACATGCAGCAATGTATTAACAATTCCTGTTGTACAAAATTATGATGTCTTTGTGGATAGGATGGACATGGCTCTCAAATTTGGGACATTCTTCACAAATGCATGAACAGGTTTAAACAATGGTGTTTTAATAGGGACCTGCAAAAAATTGAAGATTTTGAACTTGAAGAACTTGAAAACTGATCAATATATTTAGTTAAAATTTGCTTTTCTCATTGATAGTGACAATATGCAAATCTGTAGCAGATTGCAATACTCAAGCTATAATATTGTAAGAATTAAGGCCCTTTGTAAAATTCAAATATTCCACATGGTTCTTCTTTTTTGTAATTACTTGGTAAACATTATATATAATTCAAATCAAACTTGCTATACTTACTGACAGTGACTATATGGGCATGTGTACAAGGTGTAACACTCTAGCTACAATATTGTTAGAATTAGAATCCTTTGTAAAAACTCATTTTTCTTCATTTTTTGTCATATATTCTTCTTAACTTCAGAAGTTTTAAAACATATTCAACTGTAATTTGACAAGGACAATACACATGTGTAGGAAAGAACTGGTATAATTATGACTTATGCCCCGGTTTTGTCTTTATATACTTATTGAGAAGGACAAAACACACATTGTCATGTACATTCATTACTCATGATCACCTTAGTATTTAATTTTGGTAGCAATATTTTATGTACATGAAACATCAACATTTGATTTGGTACACAATGTTGAACCATATTTCTTATTGACAAATATAGTTGTACAGTTGTAAAGTATAATACCATTCTAATTGTCTTTAATTTTATAATTCTCTTCTTCTCTTGAATATCATATCATTGCACTATATTTGTTACCCTGCTTGCTGCAGGTTGTGGGTTCGATTCATGCGACAACCATGACTCTTTCTGTGAGAAACATGATTGATTTTTTATGGAGGAAGGAAGTCTAGCATTATTATACCAGGAATGATATTTAGGAAAACTGGCCGCCTTATGACTGTATTGCGTGGGATGTATAAACAAAGAAACAAACACAGCTTTAATATGTCTTTATTTTTTGTAAACTTATTTTCTTAACTAAGTAATCTTTTTTAACATTTATAACTCAGGAGTCTTTAGTACTATAGCACCTAAAATGTAAGCTACTCAGAGCTCTGACAATGCCACCCCACTATACTTCTAAATTTCACCTTCATATTCGCTTCTACCCCCATTATCTTCAAACATGCTATCATAGGGCCCTGATCACAATTGTGATGGTTGAAGTTACATGTTGTCATGTTTCATTTTAAGGCAATATGTTTTTAAAAATGTTGTGTATTATTGATGTTGTGATGAGTCATGCATTATAGATTGAACATTTATTTATGCCATAACTAAAATATATGGTAAAGTTTATTTGACTAAATGGGTGGGACTATATTATGGAAATCAACATTAAAATTGTTAAAAAGTATAAGTTCCCCATTCTTGCACATAACATCTGATATTAATTATGAAATGTATGTATAGGGTTTGTAATAGATATTGATTAAACCAAATTGATTAAGTTATCACTCAAAATCCATATAAACGAATTGAAAGTGTGTATTATTCCGTTAGGGCTCAAAAACATGGTCAAGCTATAGACAACAGATTTGAAAAATACTATGTGTTATTGCTTTTTGTCATGTTGATATTTCCATTACAATCATTTTTTGATGTTTTATTTTAATTTTAAAACTGTTAGTACATGTTTGGTCATAATCTGTGGAAGAATTTGTTTCATAAATTTTTGGCAAGCCTTGTTGACAGCATCATTTTGTTTAAATTTATTAAATGATTGTTTTAACTTTTGTCAGCAGTGCATACAAATTACATGTATCGAGTCTTTCTAGTCATGAAAATATATTCCATATTGTTAGTTTGTGATCACTCTTTGTCCGTCCGTCCGTCTGTCCGTCCACAATTTGCTTGCGTAGACACTATAGGTCACAGTGTTGGCCTAATTATTATAAAACTTGGTCACAATGTTCATCTCTACTAAAATTAGATAAGTTAGATATTGGGTTATCCGGGGTCAAAAACTAGGTCACTAGGTCAAATCTTAGAAAAACCTTTTATATGCAATAAATGCTGCATTTTTCACTGGATCTTCATGAAAGTTGGTTACAATGTTTTTCAACATAAATTATAGGTCAAGTATGAATATGGGTCATCTTAGATCAATAACTAGGTCACTTAGGTCTAATCATTGGAAAAAAACATTGTGTATGCATTAGAGTCTGGATTTGTTTACTTGATCTTAGTGAAAGTTGGTCAGAATGCTTGTCTAGATGAAATTGTCTATTTGAGTTCAAATATGGGTTATCTGGCATCAAGAACTAGGTCACTGGTTCAGCTATGACATGTGAGCAACCTAGGGCCCGTCGGGCCCTCTTGTTTTATTGTTGTATTGCCTGCATTGTATATACATTTTCCAAACATCTAGTCATTTAACTGTATAAAGATTTAAATGATTGTTTTCATTGTTGTGTTCAATGTGATGGACACAAAATTATCATCTCAGTATAGTAAGTTGATGATAATATAATAAGTACAAATCTTTATAAGGCGTTCAAAAGTTTAGTGTTTATTATGATCTATTGAATTTATTCCAAAAAGGAATACTGAGTTGCTATTGCACCTATTGTTTAAGAATTAGTTCATATTTTTTGTTAAAAGTTAATTCTATTAAAGCATTTTTCAAAAAATGAACTTGTTTTTTATGAGTTGAGCTAAGACTTGGTCAACTTTGGTGGCAAGTTTCATGTCTTGGGTTATATAACTTTCACAGAGACCCAATGGATAAAACATTGTATTTACTGTTTACATGAAATTAGTTAAATGCATTTTACAGAATTTCAACCAAGGTGATCCTAGATGATCATCCAAAGGAGTTGTTAACCCCTGAAAACGAAGTTATAACGAGGCGTTATATTGGAGTCATCCTGTTGGTTGGTTGGTAAAAAATAAAATGCACAATGTTGTGGAGTGAACTCCTTCCTCATTTCTTTAGGTATTGGGATGAAACTTAAAATATGTATTCACCATAAAGTGTGTGTGTCCGTCAATGCATTGCAGAGTTATGTGCACTAGAACTTACACTTTTTAACAGACTGAAATAAGTGAAAGTGCACAATGTTGTAGAGTGAAATACTTTCACATTATTCAAGATATTTGGATGAAACTTGATATATGTATTCACTATAAAGTTTAGGTGTACATGACATTCTTTCAATTGATGCATTGCAAAGTTATGTGCCCTTGAAATTTAACGATTTTGTAGAATGAATCTAATTCCACATTTCTTCAGATCTTCAAATGAAACTTTAAATTTGTGTTCATCATAAAGATAAAGTATGTATTAAACTATTAGTGTGCACGTTGTCAACACCTTGCAGAGTTATATGCCCTGGTGCAGTTCAGGGGGTATTTTAATCACCTTTAGTGATAGTTCTAGTTACATTTACTGGGAGGATAGTTTAGGATTTTGAGCAGTGTGCTCAACCTTTCACTTCTCTATCAGAATTTTGACGATAACAGGAAAGTAAACATATATTTTGGGAAAACAGTATCTTTGAAGAGTCAGAAAATTCCTGAGAACAATGGTTCGGTGAATTGCTTGTCTGACATTATTGCGGTAGGTTAATTAAGATTTTTTATGTTTGGAGGATAACCCAGTTGTGAAATCAACCGGTCAGGCGAGTATAATGTTTTTTCTGGCTTGTACTGAATTTCTTGTATCAAATACAGTAATATCTTTTGTCAGTTATGCCTTATAAAATGTTGGATAAATAAATAAATAACAAATCATACTGAATCTCTGAGTGTACGAAACAAGGACACACATACACCTATCTATGAGACAAAGGCCCAATTATAAGTAGCCACTATGTTCCCATGCTCATGGTGTGCGAGTTATTATGATCAATTAATATTAGTCGTCAGTGGTTTGAGTAAACGTCCATCAACTATTTATTTAAAAGATGTTTCGTTCTTGCATTAATAGAAGTCATTGCTGAAACTTGGAATTATTCGCTGCCATACATGTATCATGATGCACTATGTTTTTATAGCTATAACTTACAAAGAGCCACCATAAATCAGGACAGGTGAAGCAAAACCATATGTTGCATCACTGAAGATTAGGGCCAATTCCTGCTTGCCCCCCTCCACATCTACTGTCCTTGGTCAATATAACTTTTATAAGGTTGCTAAATTAAGTCGATTTTTACAACCTGTCGCAGGTATTTTGACCTTGAATATTCATTGGACATGTCGATGAGATATCACGGGTAGTATAGTAGTCATAAGTTATAACGGTTTAAGACTTTGGTATACTGTTTAGCAAAGAGTATGCGGCGTTTCTTCAAATTTATATCAAGGTGTATTATGTAAATATTACCGATCCTAGAATCTTGTCAAACCATATAAAAACAAAACAGAAGCTGTTTGATGTTGATGGTTATAAGATTATTCTATAATTTGTGCATCATAGGACGATCATAGGATAAACATACTTTTACACTTGTGTATTCATAATGATACAGCAGCCAAATTTTTGTTAAGTCAGTTTATATTGTATACCTATATCTCATCGTTCGTATAGTAATTCCGTGCAAATCATGTTTTTGTACAGACACAACCAGCCGTTGTTAAGATTTAATCATAAGGCTTATAGTTACCCGTATGTCAAATAGACTGGGCTCATTACTAACGGTTAAGCTTATGACCTGCGACAGGTAATAAAAATCAGACTATACATACTAAGTATATGCAGGGGCGGTGTCCATTATACCAAAGGTCAGGGTCACAAAGGAATTGTAGATGTACACCTTTTTAAGGCTACAGTTTATTCGGTAACTTTTGTTTTCTGTCCCATATATATTTAATCATTTCTTATATAGTACTGAGATTTCTCTTAGATACTGGGAAACATACAGTGTGTAAAACTGGATGTAAATCAGTGCTTTAATAAGTTTCATGGTTTAAAGCAAAATACATATATATATATAGGATTCTGACTATATAATTGCATGCATTGACATGACTGTACGTAGAATAACATCACACACTGAGCTTACTGGGCTAAATACTAGTATCAGATATAGCAACGTATCACTGCAGTAATGATCTTGCATATTGACGAATGTCTCTGTACAAATGTTCTGCACTGGATGCATCTGTAGGAAGTGTGAAACCATTTTCTGACATGCAATTGATACATATCTCATATATGTCATTGTCACATGGAACAGATGTCCTAAAGATGGCATCCTCCTTACAAGCATCAATATCACCAGTGGAAACTGGACATATGTAGTCACGTGTGCTCCAAAGACTTGGAAAATTGAACATCAAATCTGGCCTTCCAGACGGAGCAACAGAATTTCTTGATGGTCGAATATGGTGGTTATTCCACATGTCTTTACACAAATCAAGCTCATTCTGAAAAGAAAGCAAAACATTTAATCTCCCAATAGATACAAGAGTTGTGAAAGAAAACAAAACGTCAACACGGAGTAGTTCAATTTTGATCAGGCATGCTCATTCTGGACATGCAGAACAGCTACTTATAAACTACATGTATAGCTGTTTCATTATTTCGGCTTCACGCCGTTTCTCAACAGTATATCAGTTTTATACGGTGCCCGGTTTTCCTAAACATGTTTTCCTGGACAGTTACGAGTACCGTCACCAGTACTAACTACCCTCCATAAGCTGTAATTTCACCTTTTCATTTGTCATTTTTTTCTGTAAGGGTATGACCTGCCACAATCGGGGTTCGAACCCAGATTCTCTGTGTTAGATCTATTATCTTTCATACTTATTATAATCAAGTAGTAAAAGTTCATGTTTACCTGTATTAATGAAGAAAAACAAAACCGAAGAAGGTTCTTGTCCACAAAATCACCAGAAAAGTCCCCAGACTCTTGTAGATGGTTGAATAATTCAATGTAGTATCCCATATGTTCCCGTCGAAGATGTCCCCACCAACACTCTATACGTTGGTTTGCTGTACTTGTCCCTTCAATATAAGATCTCTGATTGTTTTGGTCGTCTCGTTTAAAGTATTTCTGGAAATCCCTAACTCGAACATTTTCTGTTCCATAGTCTCCTCTAAGCAGTTCTGGACAACCACCCAGTTCTTCCACTGCTTCCAAGTAATATCCACCGATAACACGCGGGTCGTTGTTTGTGTGAAAAACATTAAGCCAAATAATTTTTCTAGTGAAACCACAGATGCATCCGCTTATACACAAGCCAAATGGTTTTAACTTGTCGTAGCCGTCCACGTGCCAAATGAAATTTGGACCCGGAGCATAATACTGCCTTCTACGAAGACGTCTCGCCGACCTCAGTGAGGAACCAACAGGATCCAAATGCTTTAAAATTATACGAACATCGTTTATTCTTACATTGAGTCCATGAGTCAGACAACGTAAATGCATCATGCGATAGCCATGCTGCTGTCCTGATTCCTTTATCTGAGTGTAAATAAAATCAACTACTTCTCTCAAGTCACTATAATTTCTACGACCTAATCCCTGCACTTTTAACTGTCGCTTTAATTGCCTTAGTCCGATGAAAATGCCATGCTTTTCTTCTAAAACATGCCGAATATCTGGGTATTTTAAGCCCATTTGAAAATATTCCTTGATCAACATAGTGTAATCCATATTTAACATATTCATGGAACAGTTTTGATTGGTCAATTTATCTTGAGGGAACGAGTTAACAAGTCGTTCCCACAAGATAAATTAACCAATCAGAACAAGTTATTATCTTGAGGGAACGACTTATTAACTCGTTCCCACAAGTTAATTAAATATTTTCTACCCTCAAATAAGTCGTTCCCACAAGATAAAAAATATTTTCTACCCTAAATTATCTCGTTCCCACAAGATAAAAAATATTTTCTACCCTCAATTATCTCGTTCCCACAAGATAAAAAATATTTTCTACCCTCAAATAAGTCGTTCCCACAAGTTATAAAATATTTTCTACCCTCAATTATCTCGTTCCCACAAGATAAAAATATTTTCTACCCTCAATTATCTCGTTCCCACAAGATAAAAAATATTTTCTACCCTCAAATAAGTCGTTCCCACAAGATAAAAAATATTTTCTACCCTCAATTATCTCGTTCCCACAAGATAAAAAATATTTTCTACCCTAAATTATCTCGTTCCCACAAGATAAAAAAATATTGACCATGTCACCTCTGTGCTTCCGTACTATTCCTTAGAATGGTCATGTAAATATTGTGTGATAGAATGGATAAAATATCCTACTATTTAAATTGGTACAGTAAGATAATAATTGATATTGTGCATACAACAAGGCCAAATTCTTGAGTATAACATGACAGAAATTGACATGGACATAGTGTATATAATATTGTTAGCATGGTCAAGGTCAAATTGGTTTAGACATACAATAATCCTCATACAGTTGGGCGCATTGATAAACAAAACACAAAAATGTATCAGATATTATGTCTGATTTTTAGAACATTGTATTTTTGTAGATAAAATAGTTCTTTGTAAGTATTGCTTTGGCTCAGAGGGAAAAATTAAATTTGAATTGGGAAAGTTCTTTGCAAGTAGTGCTTTGGCTCAGAGGGAAAAATTAAATTTGAATTGGAAAAGTTCTTTGCAAGTATTGCTTTGGCTCAGAGGGAAAAATTAAATTTGAATTGGGAAAATATACTATTTTGGTGGGGGAATCAGGGGCTGATATTTGGCTCCAATAATGGAGAATAGAGGGTTCTCGTTAGTGCTATCATATAGAGCACTAAAGAATTATGTGGTGAAAGCTTTTTTCCTTCACTGTCAAAATGTTAATTGTGTTAACAGTTTGGTTTTTCAGAATCTTATTTATTTCTATAGGAATATTAAAATTAAAAGTTGATATCGGGCATACAACATACTTGACCAAGTATTATGTTTTCTGGGTCATACAAATATGGACATTGTATCAATGGCAATGGCTAAGTATTGGTTTTGATAAGCCCTTAAGTACATTATGGCAATTTAATCATTTGTCTTAATTTTAGGTAAAACGTTCCAGTAAAAGGTATATGGTAATTCATATGTGGAATATTTTTACCTTTGTGCCTTTAATATTACATAATGGGAACAGAATATAAGTGAAGATTTGATGTGCATGCAACATATCAGTGCAAGTGTTATGGATGTCATACTCAAGTAATCTCATTTACTGAAATTTCTCTATTCGTTATTCATAACAATATCTTGAGTAACTGTTTGAGTGGTTAAAATATACTGTTGTGTAGTATCTTGTACTTGGCATTCATTTATGAGGTCAAATGTTTGAGTCCAGAAACATGCTTAGTGGTTATCACAACTTAAATGTCACATTTAATGCTTTAACTGCAACAATGGGACCTTGTCCATACAGTATGCACAGCAATTATTGATTGGTACTGTCAGATGACATTAAGAACATAAAACAGCAGGTTCTAACATTGGTCATAACTGTTTTAAAAATGAACAACCCTATTAATTTTGCATAACATGCATTTATATGCAATTGTATAATGATGAAAAATGATACATTATAATCATTATATTCCTGTTTGGTAGGGTAAGTTGGTAGAGCACAGGACTGAGCATTCAAGTCTCAGGATAAGGGTATATTTTTCATTTTCACCTAAAATGAATCCTGTAAGCTAGTATTGATCTAGAATTATGACCCCTGTGTCAATATCAATCAACTAACATTAATTTTACTTCCATGTCCTGTATGCAAGGGCAGATCTGGGATTCGGATTTGGGGAGCATAATTTTTTGGTCATTTTTGGTTTTGTTCAAGCCTTATAAAATGACAATGACTGTTTCTTTGTTTATAAACATCATCATATTGCTTCAATAAATCAAAATTGCTTATTTGAAAATTGCTTATTTAAAGATCTCTGTATATTTTCGTATTTATACTCATAGTTATTTGTAAGGTTGGGGAATTTTAGGGGGATGTCGGATGTGCCCCCTGGATCTGCTAGTGGTTAATGCACATCAGCATAAATGAATTACTGTTAGGAATTATTGCTATTCTGTAGGTCACATTGATTTCTATGTCAGTTTGTCCTTTGAAAACAGGAATCTGTTAAAGTAACAACACATTATTGCATCCTCCTTCCCTGACCATTTATCATGTTGCCACTGGCATAACTCTCTGTTGACCACATTCACCAATCATGTCATCCATGTTCATGTCTTCATCATCATTCAGCTTCATTGACAAGATATGTTTGCAGCTCTATTTTTATGTTTATTAGTTCTTATAACTCTCGAACATTTGTTATTTGTTTATGTACCTTAAAATTACACTGTTTATATTTTCAGAATGAGGAAGACAGCTGTGATCCCTCTAGAATGGGTTCAACCGAGTCTAACAGTACTAATACTTCATGTCCTTGTCTGTTCTCATTTGATTTAGTATTTTGGTCCTGTGTTTGAGGTCATTAATACTATACCTCTAATACATGCTGGGAAGTTAGTGGTTCCTTGCAGAAGAACGACAGTGGTTAGTACTGGTAGGCAACCCAGAATTTGTATGGTCAACTGACTGCTGTATTATTGAATACTGTAATAACATGTTCTTTATTACCTAAATGCAACAGTCTTCCTTGCATTGTTACTTCTTTTGTTGGAATTATTTAGAATTTGGTGTGTATATATTTTCAGGTTTTGTGTGAATGAGTAGTTTTGATGTTCAATTGCTTTCATCCAATCAGAATGAAGCTGGCTGTGAAATGTAATTTTCCTGGAACTCGTGAGTTTGAAGTTATTTCATTTTATTTAGAAATAATGATACAAATGCAATTGAAAAATATAATATTACAATTACCATGAATAGTACTACAATTGAAACTGTTAGTTTATTTTACCTGGTATAACCAATATGCAAGGCCAAGGCAGTTCTTCAATTTTGGCACAATGATATTTTATGATATTATTATAGTACCAGTATGCTTTCTAAAACACATTGAGAAGAATCTGAAAAGGGATTTGCGCCCCTTGCCTCCTGAGCAATAATTTGAGGGGATGAAAGCGAAATCAATCTTGTATCTTACAATACAGAAAGACTGGTTTCGCTTTCACCCCTCAACATTTAGAGCTAGTATATCTGTAGATAAATGTAGTGTACGAATTGTGTACTATTTGTATTGAGTTTAAGAACTATTGATTTGTTTATGGTTTAGTTCTGTGGTATATTCTTGATTTCTTTGTGCATACTTTGTTGCCATTTTAATGATTCTGAATGCTTTTCAATTGAATTCTGTGTCAGTTTGGTAACCTATGGTCAATGTATTGGTTTGTGTTGTTCATTGTCCCCTTTCTTGTCTACATTTAACATTGATCTTTGATCATTGATGTATGCTCAGTTCTTGTTCTTTGTCGAGATGTAATTCACTGATCTGTCTCCAAGCCTATCTCACCATACATATAAAGCCAGAGTCTTAAATAGGATGATCTTTAAATATCTAGACTTTTCTTCTTTATTGCCCAGCTGAATTACATGATTTACGATAATTTTATGCAGGAATATCGTTTTAGTATCTATGCAAATTGTGCGAAATGATGGAAAAATGGGGAAATGTTACACACAGGGAGAATAAGTAATTACAAGCTTATTTATCAGAAAACAAACTGTTTATGTAACATTTGGCAGATATGTAGAAAGTATGTTCATGGTTTCAGTTTCCTCTTGACTGTTTAATCGATTTATTTAAATATTTTTAATTTAAATTTATTTGAGAATTTTTGAATTTGCTTAAAAGTAGCTACACAGCTTTGAGTTAGGTTTTATGTAATATTGATTATTTTTCTTGTGTAATTGTTTTGTTTATGATTATTTTTCTTGTGTAATTGTTTTGTTTAGGTGTCATTTAAGGGTATTCTGGACTTGCATCATATGGCAACAACTTTCGGCCAGACCCTATTCCAAATTTCATGCTAAGTTGGTTAAATGAAGACATATTGAACATGGTAATGAGGTTTATGGACCTTTCAGAACTCGGCACTTAATGCTTCAAAATTTCAAGCAGCAAATAACCTCACTTAGGATTTCAATAATCTTATAACTATTTCATTAACTTATTGTTGTATTAAAAATGTCAGCTATTAGGGTTAAGATAGGTTTAGGGAACTTTTTGGAACCTAATTTTACTCAAAATTGCATATTAGGGTTCATTTTTTGAATGAATGAATGTGTTTAATATAATTATTGTGTTTCAATTTATGTTGTTTTCTGTTAGAAGGCCATGTTTTATTTAAGAATTGTACAATTGTTTTTGTATACCTCTTTACATGTCACCTTCTGTAAATAAAGATATTATTATTATTATTTAAGGAAACATGTGGAACTTATTTCGCATCAAAATTTCAATTTAAGTGCATGGTAGGTTTAGTGGATAATTTTGAAAATATTTAATACTAAACTTTCATATTGAGGTTTAGGTTAAGGTACTTTTCGGAACTTTTTTGGCATCAAAATTTCATTAAAATTATTCTAAATACTTTATCTGCATATATCTTATTCTTGCATAAAGGAGCGGTTATGGTCTGAAGCTCATAGCGGCCATAATTTATCCTTTCAACTATTCAATTTAAATAAGGACATGTTCAATGCAAACTCTGTTTCCCTTAGGAATATTGAGGGGTGGAAGCGAAACTCCTCTATCTGCTTGTTTATAAATAGGCAGTTAGACAATTTCAATTTTACACCTTGATATTAACCTCAGATTAGCTATCAACTATCCACGACTCTTCAACTTTTCATTTACTTTTCTTAAATTATTTAAGGTTCAGGGTCTTAATGTTTTAGGGATTTAGGTTTACTTTAAGGTTGTGATTAAGGGTCATATGGTCATTTCCAGTATACAAGGTTAGGCAGAGAAGTCGTTAGTCCTCTAGCCTCATTTAGGAGTTTGTATTAATATTGCATTTTTGCTGCTTATTGATATCATGAACATACTTATATAATTCTGATGAATGATCAGATTACAAATTTACTGATTATCTTTCTTGTGTGAATCTATCATACAAAGGTCAGTACATACCCCCTTCCCTGTATGTGTGTATCCTTTCTTGAGAGGAGATTTTTCTGTTGGCCTCTGTGTTATTTGTGAATGACATGTTTTTGTTTATTGACACAAGTTCTGTCCCAGTATCCCTTCCAGAGTGCTCTCCCTTTATCCCTTCTCCATTGTGTGTTTGTATATAAAATACAGATTTCACATATCCTTGCTGTAGGAACATCTTTCTTTTTTGATGTGTTCGTCTATTCAACTCGTGCACATGATTCACTTGTTTATGCTGATTCAGTTTCCTCCTGTGATAATGTATAAACATGGTTGTAACCCAATGGTCCACTCGATGTATCTTTTGACAATGACCAATACATCCCTTCTGAAAACTCTTTGTCTATAAGTTCTCTTACCAAGATGGTTCCATGTGGCTGTCAGTGTTTTGGGTTTGGTTATGAAGCTTGTAGTGTAGATATCAATATGTTAAGTTATCAATAGTGTAGATATCAGAAATTTTGTATATAACTAATATATTAATCATTTAGATAAGAATGTCATAAATATTACACCCATATATTATTATATTATTTTTATTTATGTTATTCCTTCTTTAGTTTACGGAATGAAGCAGACACTGGCACAGTCTCTTGGTTTATATGTATTGCTTAAAACATGTTTTGGTTTATTTTCTCCATGTACTACAACCACAATGTGGGATGTTTGGTGTGGAATGATGGACAAATGGTATAGTTGGGAATCAGAGACCTAAGATAGCAGGTAAATTACTTTTTATCATATTTTCTACACTTACTTTAACTGTTGTACAATAATACTTGAAGTTGCCAGAAAGGATCAGAACCTTAAACAAATTGCAACATGGCAGTTTTCTTGCTGTTTTACAGCACAAAGTGCTCAATGATGAGCTATTTGGATCTTTAGCTGTCAGTCCATCTGTCATCTGCTATTTAATTGTTTACACTCTAGAATCCACATTTCTTGAGCAATCATAATCAAACATGGAATAATGTCTATATGGCCATCAGTTCTTGGCCAGTTTCAATTATGGGCCAAATCATTCTACTAGATCCAGAGTTATGGCCCTTGTATTGAACAAACAGGAATAAAATCAATTAATTGATGATAATATATCACAAAATCTATTAACAGTATGTAGTTGTCATACATTATAAACTTTGAAGATCATATGAAAGTTATGGTCTCCTTAAAAAACTTTTTTTTTTAACCAACATGACATTTTATGTCGCTCAATATATATTTTAGAGAAAATTATTTTTAATTAAATTTTGTGCACATCACCCGAAATGAAAGTATCAGAACTTTGTTAAACATAGTAGTTGGTCATGCCACTCGATATAAGTTCGATCCAATAAAATAATAAGTCTGGTAAAGTCCGGGCATATAATAACATGATTTTAAGCAATTCCAAGTATGGATAACAGGATTTGATACACTACTGTGCGGTTGTTGCTGTTCTTGCCTTGAATTGACAATCTGTCCATTTATCACACCAGGCAAATGTCACAAAATAAAAAGGATGCAATGATCTGGGCATATACTAGCTGCATATTGTTAAAAGACTGTTACTGACCTAAGGAAGTGATAAATATCAGCTTATGGTAAAATCATAAACAAAATTCTGAGCAAAAATGATCCGAGTGAAAATATAGTCATGACATAAATAAATCACTGTGCAGTGTACTCAATCTATTAAGAGACCACTTTATTAAGTGACCACTTTTTGGCTGTCCCTTGGGTGGTCTCTTACTACAATGTCTACTGTACTAAGAATATAAGGCAAAAATATGAATTATGATAGTTAAAACACCTCAAGCTCCTTGTGTCTGTGATTTTCTAAATTTACTGCCGGATATAGGCTGTTTCCCCCTATCAAAAAGTGTCCATTTTCCCCAAAAATCTTCATTTTTTCCCAATTCTTTGTTCATTTGTCCCCCCTCTGACTGAATTTCTGTCTTTGTGTATTTAACGTTTTATAAAAGAATCTTTGCTCTTACATCACCTTATATGTATAACAAACACCAGCCACAGCTGAAAAGTTATTTTTATAAGCAAAACAACCATAACCTGATTTTCCCAAATTTGGTATTTATCGCGGCTCTTTTACCAATTAAAAAGGCACAGGCAGTAAAATTATTTAAAAAAAATCACTGGCAGTTGTACAAATGTGTCCACTCCTGTACATTGCAAATCTCTGTGTTGGCTGAACACTGCGATTGAACATGCTAGGCCACCATATTAAAATGAAAATGCTGGCCATTATACCTGTTAATTGGCGGACATGCTGCCCCAAAATGACAATGGTGAGTGTTCCTTGGCAAAAACCTCAATGAGCATACTGTACAGTGATAAGATCTCAATACTTGCTTCACATGAAATATTGTGACAAAACTTGGTACATGTACATAGATGGAGACTACATTTTGATTACTTGGGTCAAAGTCAGTGCTTCTAACACTGTATGCAGACCATTTCCTGATTGCCTAACCAGGTGAAAAGTTCTTGCAATAAGCATAGACATTTGCTCAGGACAATGACATTTGTTATAACTGACGGTACCTCGTTGGTTAGAGCACTATAGGCTGTTACCTGGGAAGCCAGGGTTCCATTCCAGCAGACTGGGCAGGTCATGTTTTTCTCGGACATTTGGCTACTGTCATTTGTTCTCCACCTCTGATTCATGTGGGGAAGTTGTCAGCTGCTTGCCTAAGGGCAAGTTAGTATTTGTTGTTAATTAATTCCATGGAAACTGCATGGAAACTGCATGGAAACTCACCACCATATACCAAAAAGTTGTTGATTAATTGGCAAAACCTGATTAAAACATACAAATCATCTATATACATATGAAATTGCACAAATACTTAACCCATCAGCACTATGAACTATTTTTGAAGTTATAAAACATTTAGATTGATCCTTTGACTGTGATATAATGTTCTCCAGTTAATTGTTATAAGGATATGACAATATTTATACAATTTTCTATCTGCTAGGTTATTAATCTGCTTGTTCCAGCAATGTTTGGTCAAGGTCACGCTTGAGGGTCATATTATAAGTGCGTAATTGTTTCTTCTCGGCTCCTTACCCATGTGCGGCTTTCTTGGATAAATATCAAGAATAATCTTCGTTGATAAGTGGTTTTGTTAAAGCCATTTCCTCTAAATGAGATTGTCTCCCATCTACCTGAAAATGATAACTGTCAAATATGGTAGATAATAAATAATTGATATTGGCTCCATACTATTACTGATGTAATATATTCTTGAAGTTAACGTCTCCTGATCATTATTGTTAGGGCCTAACCATCCCAGCTTCGTTGAAAACATGACATAAAGAAGTAATAATTCTACACTAATTCACTAACACAATTTCCTGAACTTATTCAATCATGAAATATGAATTATTGGTCCATAGTTTCAATACTTTTTTAACAATATTTTAATCATTGGTAACAGTTGGTAGCTTTTAACACCATGTACAAAATGAAGCCATATTAAAACAATTGCATTTTTAATGGTGTTAAGTATATATTCTTGAGGGTTATTGAACAACAATGACTTTACTATGGAATTAACAGAAATAAATAATTTGTTAATTTTCTAACATTAATGGCAACAATAAAAAGTTCAATGTAAGATAAATGATATATTTTTTGTAATTATGTATGCATGTTGATAATATGTGAAAATGAATATACTGCTATTATCACACTCGATTTAAAAGTAAATTTATAAGATCAGAAAACTAGTCTATAAGAACAGCTAGTAACTGTCGTAGTGGACATAAAACATGCAAAGTTTTAAATCGGCCCCTTAACGTTTGGAAAATGACAATTTTTCCTACATGGTCTATGTGATTAAAGGTGAAACTCGAAGTAAGAACATTTTTAGTTTGAATAAATATTTTTACACTAAATAAAAGAGAGGAAATTGTAGAATACTCGTAAAACTGTTAAAATATTCTAGTAATAAGATAAAGCTGTATAATCTACATTGATAAAAACTGGTAGAGCTGGAAACTTGATATTGATTTATGAGTCATTTTCAAGGGAGACAATCCACTTCAATAAGCCAGCTAAAAGGCAGTGAAAACTGGGTATGCCTTAATTGGTTGATGAGGTATACCAATCCATTAAATGTGTTTGTTCTTTTATAGAATTTTCTTAAAACTTTTTTATAGAATAGTTTCTAAATTACTGTATGTCATCAATGGGAATAAACAAATGATATTTGTATAATAAACTGTAAATGAATTAATTCATGTTTAAATCATGTAAAATACAGTCAAATCTGCTTTAGTGACCGCCTGCCCTAAATGATCACATTGTTATCTGCCCTTTTCATGTTCCTTTATTCCAGCCCACATGATACAAGTTTAAATAATTATATCACATATTGTATTCGAAGACAATAATTTCCAATGAAAGAAAATGTCATACTTGGTACAGAACGCATATTTAACAATATCAACATCATTGAGTGCACCTTTGTCTCGATTGTTTTGTTGTGATGTCACGCACATGAGTTGTTATTTCACAAGTGAGTTATCAAAATTATTACCACTCTTCTTTGTATGTTATATTATAAATGTGAGATATAGAATTACATGATGTAATTGGACAAATTCTGTTGGAGTCGTCTGCATGCCGAAATTGAGCTGGAAGGATTTCTTTGTTAACTATTTAATGAAAATTGTGTAACAAATTTACTTCTTTAATTTCAGGTCTACATTCATTATTTGTTGGTGTATCTGCTGGTCATTGTTGAGAAACATGTCTTGTGCGGAGATCCTGGGATACATTTCATGGTGAGTTAAATAAAACTGTCACAGAATTCTACATATGAACAACAAATACTGATGAAAGAGCTAACCCACCAGCATTGATACTTATGCCTCATATTGGTTAGCTCTGTTAGTCAATATTTTATTGTGGTGATTCTGCTGATTGAGGGATGAAAGCAATACTCTGTCTATAACATTCTATATTCATATAGACTTTTTCACTTTCACCCCTCAAAATATTCAATTGAATAAGCAAAGCACTAGGCTATTGGCAACACCGAACATTAACTAAACTTAAGGACTATATCTTAGGTTAAAATTATATTTTAAATGGACAGCATATATCATTATTTTGCTTGTATCCAATTTTCACTATATTAGCAAATCAAAATAAGTCGTTAAATTGTAACCGTGAAAATTTAGTAAAATATGTAAACTTTGAAAATCTTCTTGTCCAAAACCTTAATGTCTAGAGCTCTGATATTTTGTGTGTAGCATTGTCTATAGTGGTCATCGTACAAGATTGCATAAATTATTAAGTTCCGTCAAAAAACATGGCTGCCAGGGGCGGGACCATGTTCCCTAAATGTATATAGTGGAAACTATAAACAACATCTCCTAAACTACTCAATGGATTTTGACCAAACTTCACAGGAATGATCCTATATGTATATAGTGGAAACTATAAACGTCATCTCCTCTTAAACCCTTGAATGGATTTTGATCAAACTTTACAGTAATGATCCTTAGGTGGTCCTCTTCCGTTACATAAATAATTTTGGTCTGTTCATAAATAGGTCAAAATTGTACATTTGAAATATAATATTTAAGTTCTTGGACGTTCAAGTTCATCAAGCTCATGGATAAATTTACACAATGTTTATGCACAGTTCATGAACTATTCATGAATGCATTTCAATGGGTTTAAATCTGGCGTGGTCAGTAGCAAGCTAGACTACCAGCCTGAAGGACCCGGTTCAATCCTGGGTCCGTCCAGCTACGGTCACTGTCGTGATTTGATCTAAGAATCTTTCTGAGGTCATTCACCTCCCACTGCTGATTCAAGTGGGGAAGCTTTCAGTCGCTTGCAGTGAAACCAAGGACTGCACTGACTATGGAGCTGTTAAATGAAGACAGCTGTTAGTAGGGGGTTATTTAAACAAATTCAATTGAAAAGATACTGAGGAAACAATATACAGAATGGTCAGTCAGCTCTTATCAGCTGTTTGTGGAATGTGAATTCCATCGTCACTATTACAGAATGTTAATAGTCTAAGCCGTAAATGGTTGCTTATAGCAATGACACAAAATGTATCAGTTAAAATGAAGACTGTTCCATTAATAAACGACCACTGTAAGTAAACCTTTACATCAAAAGCTTAAATACGAGGGGCATTTGATAAGTAATGGCAACAGCGGCGGGTTATTCAAACCCCTATCATTAACCCATAAATGACTATTTGAGACCTTCAAAGTACTCTCCCTGCGACTGTACACACTTTTCAAGTCGAATTAGCCACTCAGAAAATGCACCTTTAAAGCGTTCTTTGGGTATACTGTTTATACACTGATATAACGCGCTGCCTACGGCGCTGCGCGTTTCAAAGAGGCGCCCTCACAAGCATGATTTAATATATGGGTTCAACCAAAAGTCACAGGGAGAGAGATCTGGGCTATATGGAGGGTGTGATAAAACATGAATATGATGCTCCTTCAGATCATCTTGTACTACAGCTGAACGATGTGCTGGTGCATTGTCATGTAGCAACTTGATGCCGCGGACCCCTGTCCGTGGGCGCTTTGTTGTGTAATAGTTAACAACAGCCGGTAGTATATTTTCTTTGTATAATATACCAGTAACACTTCTGCGTTCAGGGACTGGGATTTGGGCCACAATTCCATCGGAATCGAAAAACAGGGCATACATAACGGGTCTGACACTTCTACTGCGCCGTGCAATTACAGGCCGTTGATTATTTTCACCTATCCACATTTTGTTATTTTCTTTAGTGGCAGGCTCAAAAAAGTACAGCCATGTTTCATCACCTGTTACATTTTCTTTGAGGCGCCTGGGGTCTTTATTTCTAAACATAGTGAGAAGAGCCGAAGCTTTCTCTACCCGCTCCCTCTTCTGCTCAGGGGTGAGCAAGTGCGGTATCCAGCGCGCACAAACCTTGTGTATGTTTAACTTTTCCTTTAAAATCAAGAAAACCCATGACGAATTGAGACCCGATATCTCCCCGATCTGTTCAACAGTACATCTGGCATCTGTTTCTATTATATCTTTTACAGTGCAGATGGCAACTGTGCGATATGGAAGAGCACTTTCTCCATATACCTTGACTAAATCAGATTGAATATCTAAAGCGCTCAAGCCAAGCAATCCACGTATTTAGCAATACGCCCTTTGCTCCTCGCGAAAATCGCTATTAGCTTCAGCCATTTTTATAGCCACTATAATGTACCACGCTATTTCAAACTTCATTTTAAAGTTCATTTGCACGTGATTCGCGTGTAATTTTTTGCCAGGTGAACGGAAAAATCAATACTCTTTCCATCGGTATGCTACACTAGTGGATGCACGTGAAAATCGATAAAATATTGGATCGTTGCCACTAATTATAAAATGCCCCTCGTACTGTAGTCAATCACTGAGTACATAAAATAACTGTGTTTTTGAGAAATTATCATGTTAAGTGGTTAAACAATTCATCAAAATTAATGAACTTTGGTTCATGAACTAGTTTTAATGCTAGAAATTAATTAATGACATTGGGTACATGAATTTGTTTTAATGGATGTTTGGTGGACAGTGAAGGACAGTTCATGACTATTCATTAACATTTCATGAATGTTCATAAAGAGTTCATCAGTTCATGAACGGATTCTGGTATGATCTAACTGATGGAGCCAAATTAATGTACTATAATGCATATATTCTTCCCATTCTTGATTACTGTCATTGGGTATGGGTTTAATACATGAAATGCTATATCAATAAAGTACAGTAAAACCTCTATAATAATACCACCTTGGGACCCTTGAAAACGGGTCTTCTTTTTGAGTTGGTCTTAATATTGAGGTTGAATAAAGAGCAAAATTGGTGACAATGGACTTGAAAGTTGTATGCTTAATTTTGAGGTGGTTTTGTTATTGAGGTGGTCTTTAAGTGAGGTTTTACTGTTCAAGTATTTTAATTAAGAGCTGCCAAGATTATTCTGAACCAGGCAATACAATCTTCTTCACAATTGTTCATAGATCTAAAATGGCTAGAATAAAGAAATGGGTTAAATATCAAATGGCAGTGATAATTTTTAGCAAATTAACCAGTTTTTAACAGCATACTAAAGCCCGAATATCATAATTACAATATTACCATAACAATCTTCGTAATTTATGTTTAAAACAAGTATTATAATTTAGTGTAGGTAAATATGTCATATAAGTGTTCTGTATAAGTATAATTATGTATTGACTAGATTGAAAATGATATTACATTTCTGTAATTAGTCATTGGTGTCTTCTGCTGGCTTTGAAAGTACAAATATGTCCAAATTAGCTGAAGTTCTGCACTGTGGGATTATAAGTGATTCTCATGTTATGTTTAAATAAATGCTGTGGTACTGCTTTGGTGTATGATAGTACACTGCAACTCCATTACAACGCGATGAGAGGGGTCCACGACTCGCGATCGCATTAGACTGCATTAAACTTTCCCACCCACCCAATATATAGCATACTTTGTGTTTTCATAATATATAATAAATATAGATCTCAAGACCCAATTGCATGGTCTGTATTAGGTAGCAGTGGTAGAGGAAAGGATATATGAATACTGGTAACCTAGAAATGTTTGCAACAATATTTCTGTTTTTTTTTATTTATAGACATTTTTGCGACTGTAAAATGTTCACATTTTTACAAGAATCATGATTAAATAGTGGATATTTGTGTGTTTCCATGTAAGATCGAAAGTTATTTCACTGAGTGAGCAGCAGAGAGAATATTATCGAAAGTGACATAACCGCAAGTGAAAATTTAAGTCAGATACTCATGAGGTGAAATGACTCGATCTCACACCGAAACATACAGATGTTCTATTTATTTCATGCATCATTTTCGTCCTTTTTATTTTTTACACTTATTAATTACTTCAAATTTCCGTTCAATACCTCAATTTTTTACATGACGTCGTTTATATGTTGTCATTATCTTTTTGATAATTTCACAGACAAACATTTCAGATGTAAGTAAGGAATTGCGTAATTTATTCGAAGAAAGTGTGCAAGGGGAAGGGGTCTGCCCTGCAACATTGAGCTGTGAGGATTTTAATGAAATTGATGGCTGTAGATATGTAACAAAATTCCTCCTTTACTTTCAGGTCTCCATTCAATGATATGTTTGTGTATATGATAGTCATTGTTGAGAGCGGTTTCTGGTGCTGAGATGCTGACACACATCACATGGTAAGTTAGACTGTCACATAATCCATCATATAAACAGGAAATATTAACCAAAAGAGCTAATCCACCAGAATAAATGCTATTATCTTAAAGATTTGTAAAAATTAAAATGATATTCTGAGTATTTCCTACTAAAATAAGCTCAAGGAAGAAATGGCAAGGGAGGTAACAATCACTATACAATTTGCTACCACTCCCTGTGTGTCAGTAATGAGGTAAACCTGCAATATGGTATAATATAAAATGTAAAAAATGTAAATACAAAATGGTGGGTTAGCTCTGTTAGTTAATATTTGTTGTCAAAATTCTGGTGATAATCAAATTGAGTTAAGCTAGTCTTTAAGACTCTATCAATCTCATTGAAATCAGCCCCTAACTTTAGCTCCATTACTTTCTGCTGTTAGGATCTAAAATAGATATGCATGATCTACGCTCAAATAGAATTTACGGAGCTCGTCTGAGATCAACGAATATTCATAACTCTAAACCACAGCAATTTGCAGTCGACGATTTGATTGGCTACTCAAAGGTCACAAGAATGTGACCTGTATTGTGCAGTCATCAGATCCAGTTAGCATATAGTATAGGAGTGTGCGACTGGAGCTGATTTTAATGAGATTGAGACTCTATATGCATATACTGTGAAACCTAAATTAGACCACCATTGGTTCTCAAGAAAATTGGTCTTATCAATAAGGAGGTCTGATTTTTATTTAGTTAAAATGTGGATGAAAAATTGAAAACTGGTCCCTGAAAATATGGTCTCAATAATGAGGCGGTCTTACTATTGAGGTGGTCTTTTTGTGAGGTTTTACTGTAGATCAAGCAGCATAATTATGAGCACTGCTGTATGAATTTCAACCTCTTCTTTAAGTGAGGTCATTTACATAAAACATCACGTGACATCACCATGTACTGACAGTAAGCAATCTTTGTCCCATATTGCAATGGAAACGAAGTGACCCTAGAGAGTAAACATTGTATCTTGTTTGCAAATATTGACATGACATGTTGCGTTTTCTTGAAATGACATCACTTACAGAAGAGGTTGTAAATCCCTCTCGTATAGACTTTTCATTTTCATCCCTCCAAATTGTGTCAAGAATTCAATTGATCTTTAAAATTTCGATCGTGGCTTATAGAAATATCTCATTGCCTTACAAAGGTGCTTGTTGTTGGCAACACCAAACATCAACTTAACTTAAGGTATGTTCATTTTAAATGATAATACACAAATTCCTGGAAATCTTGGCATTAAATTTATTATAAAAATTACAATTACATGTACTAGGTTAGAATAATATATCACTTGATAACTAGTAAATTAATATATATTTACAGTTACTGTCAAATATACTGGTGATCGATAATACATTCTTCAAAGAAAACTAAATACAACTTAGAACATATTCAATAAATATTTGCTCAAGCATATATTGAACAAAAATATGTTTCAAAACATTCTATTTGAATATGATAATTGATGTATTAGTTAATTATTAAAACAGAAACATTTATAGACATAATACAACAAGATTATACATGTACATTGTAGTTGTAAATATCTGACAAAGCTGTATTGATGCCGGGCACATACCTTTAAACATATGTATATAATTTCACACTAATAAATAGAGAATATTTGTATGTTTTGGTGTAAGATCAAAAGTTATTTCAACAAGTAAGCAACCCATGCAATATTTTCACGAGTGGCGTAGGTGAAATACTTTCCATCTTGCACCGAAACATACAACAATTCTGTTTATTTCATGCTTCATTTGGGTTTCTTGTGAATTAAACTTGTTAATTACATTTCATTACCCCATGCCTCAATATTTGATTTGACTTCATTTGCCAAAGCCTGCACCTTGGCCATCAAGTAGTTCTTTTTCAATACAAATGTGAACTCCTTACTTAATTTAATTGTGCTATACTTCATAAACTCTTCTATTGGTCTAAATCATTCTTAACTTCATAAACTCTGCTATAGGTCATAATCATTCTAAACTTCATAAACTCTTCTATAGGTCTTAATCATTCTAAACTTCATAAACTCTTCTATAGGTCTTAATCATTCTAAACTTCATAAACTCTGCTATAGGTCTTAACCATTCTAAACTTCATAAACTCTTCTATAGGTCTTATCCATTCTAAACTTCATAAACTCTTCTATAGGTCTTAGCCATTCTAAACTTCATAAACTCTTCTATAGGTCTTAACCATTCTAAACTTCATAAACTCTTATAGATCTCTTAACTATGCTATCCAGCATAAGCTCTGCTATATGTCGAAATGCTGACAAACATTTTAAACTCTGCTGTAAGTCTTACGGCTGCTAAACATCATAAACTCTGCTAAAGGTCTTACCCATGTTAAACATCATAAACTCTACTATAGCTCATAACGCTGCTAAAAATCTAAACTCTGCTACAGGTCTTACCCATGTTAAACATCATAAACTCTACTATAGCTCATAACGCTGCTAAACATCTAAACTCTGCTATAGGTCTTACCCATGTTAAACATCATACACTCTACTATAGCTCATAACGCTGCTAAACATCATAAACTCTACTATAGGTCTTAAAGCTGCTAAACATCATAAACTCTACTATAGCTCATAACGCTGCTAAACATCATAAACTCTACTATAGGTCTTAAAGCTGCTAAACATCATAAACTCTACTATAGCTCATAACGCTACTAAACGTCATAAACTCTACTATAGGTCTTAAAGCTGCTAAACATCATAAACTCTACTATAGCTCATAAAGCTGCTAAACATCATAAACTCTGCTATAGGTCTTACCCATGTTAAACATCATAAACTCTACTATAGCTCATAACGCTGCTAAACGTCATAAACTCTACTATAGGTCTTAAAGCTGCTAAACATCATAAACTCTACTATAGCTCATAACGCTGCTAAACGTCATAAACTCTACTATAGGTCTTAAAGCTGCTAAACATCATAAACTCTACTATAGCTCATAAAGCTGCTAAACATCATAAACTCAGCTAATAGTCATAACTATGCTAGACATTATAAACTCTGCTATATGTCACAACACTGATAAAGATAATAAACTCTGCTATACTCCTAACCATGCTAAACATCATTAACTCTGCTATGGGTCTCAATCATGCTAAACAGCATAAACTCTACTATTGTTCTCAATCATGCTAAACAGCATACACTCTACTATTGGTCTCAATCATGCTAAACATCATTAACTCTACTATTGTTCTCAATCATGCTAAACAGCATACACTCTACTATTGGTCTCAATCATGCTAAACAGCATTAACTCTACTATTGGTCTCAATCATGCTAAACAGCATAAACTCTGCTATTGGTCTCAATCATGCTAAACAGCATTAACTCTACTATTGGTCTCAATCATGCTTAACATCATAAACTCTACTATTGGTCTCAACCGTGCTCAACATCATAAACTCTACTATTGGTCTGAATCATGCTTAACATCATAAACACTGGTGTATTTCTTAACTTTTCTAAACTGCATAAACTCTACTATTGGTCTCAACCGTGCTAAACATCATAAACTCTACTATGGGTATAACCATGCTTAACATCATAAACTCTGGTATAGTTTTTAACTTTGCTAAACAGCATCAACTCTGCTATAGTTCGTGACCATGCTAGACATTATATACTCCGCTGCAGGTCTAACCATGCTAAGAGCTCTCCTGGGATTGATTTAGGGGTCTGTGCGGTCCAAGATCAGAATGAATTAATTCAGAACAAAGAGTACGAAATGGGTAATTAAAAGTCAGACATCCAAATAAAATGAATGACAAGTTGGTGACGACAAAAACAAGTTAAATATGTACCGTCATGTATTCCTTTGCCATACGTAATACATTGTGATATACATGAATGTATGTAAAAACCATGACGGTTTTGGTTGAATTATTTTCTTCATGGATTTCATAATATCTGGGTAGGAATTATCAATCAGTGAATAAATTTGTATAACATTAATATCAAATGATACTTTTTGAGTATAAATGTACATGTCTGAGAACTAAAGCATACTATGTCATATTATGTAAAATTCCATTAAAGAACAAGAAAGAATATTGTCGTCTGCATTTCTAAGCAGTTTTGTAATTTCTAATGGCGCAGGAAAGATCTGGCATTGTCGGCATTGTAACACCTTCAGTCGAATAAGGTTTTTTGAATAATGATAACATAATACCACTAATCAATGGACTAGGTTTCCAGATTTAACAAACAACCAACTCTATTTGATGGTATAGTGGATTTTTAATGTATGATATTATAACTGATATATTCACAAGTATTGTTACATCAAAAACAGGCATCCGAAATTAATTTCATTCTTCATGTCTGCATTGTGTTTTAACTCGGCTTTAACTGAAAATCAAAAACTTATACATGTACATACTTAATTAAGGCCTATCTACTAATGCCGTATCTTGCCTTAGTCTATTCAAGCTTGATGCATACTGACTAAAAATAACTATGAGGATTTTTTATTAGAAAAGTAATATTGTTTTTACAGCTGTTGCCGAAAACTATCCAACAAAGCTTCAGTTAACTAAGTCTCCACTGCGTTTCAAGTTTTAAAAATGTTGTAATACAAATTAGGTTCCAACAAATCTGGTCTAGTCGATACAATTGCATAATTTTCAAAAAAGTGAGGTTATTGAAATAATATATTGTGGTACATATTGCAATGCACTGCTAAAGTATTGCAATATATCATGGTACACTATAGACATAAGATGACATCCCTATAAAAAGTTTTATATGAAGTGGTTCAGTAAAGTTTCAAACTTTTATTTTAGTTGACACAAATAATTTATCTGTGATTTCTTTTTCAGGATCAAAAGACAATGATGATCCATGTAGTGTTACATAAAGCCATGTATGTGTTCTTGGTTGTGTTGTTGCTGCATGTTGATTTACTGAATAAGGTAATATAAAATATTGAACAAAATGTCAAATAATTGATTAAAGGGAGACAACTTGCATTCAGTTCAAGATCATTCAAGAACATTTTCCAACATTAGACATCACTTCAAAGAAAACAGGCTTTCTAAGGTCAAATACTTAGATCTATACTTTTTTTACCAAAAACGAATATTTTATTACGAGTTGGAAGTTAAATGGCTAGTTTATTGCAAATTATGACAATTTCAGCAAAATAAAACATATTTTCATTGACAAGAATATCATTCCATACTAAATTCCTGACAAAAGTTATGTTAAATACATTAATTTACATACAATATGTAATGCCACTTTAATAATATCACAGTATGTTAAATTAACTTAATGATGTTGTCAGAATAAAACATTGGCAGTAGAATATACCAAATACTAAGCAAATGCCTTATGAAATGTAGAGCAAACTATTCCTTTTGAATCATTAATACTTACTGGTATACTTTCCATAGTCAGTCAGTGGGTCAGTCGGTCAATAAAACTTCAGAACATTGAATAACTGTGAAGTGAATTAATAAATGAAAGAATTGTATTCTGAACATCAAAAGTTTGAAATACTTTGGTTGGTACTTAAGTCTGCCAGTATTTCACAAAAATGTGGAATTATAACTGGTTTTGGTTTTTGTAACCGAATGAAGACATACCATCAAAGTTTAAATATCATTTTTTGCTTTCATTTGATGCATTCAGGTGAAAGCTATCACACCTCACTAATTAAGCACATTTTAATCTGAAGAAATCTGAACATTGACAATTGATTTTCTGTTCATATAGGCCAGTGAAAATAAAAAAAATGGGGATAAAAATAGTAGAAAATGTTATAGAACAAAATGTGGATTTCTGTTGCAGATGTATGTAGAGTTTCAATTGAATAATTTAATAAAATAAAATGCACATTGTTACAAAAATATAATATCATGGCATTGTGATAAAATTAACTGTTCATACAAAAATATTGATGATTACAATTATTAGTAAATTATTAAATTTCCTGATATTTTAAACTTCGTATTTTAGTATATTCGAGTATATTCGAGAAATCAGGGCTAGGAGTATGAAATTTGTGACAAATAATAGTGAAATATTTCAAATGAACACCTTTGTCTGAGGTTATAAAACTTGAGATTGATTTCAAATCTTGTTTTGTGTAATTTCTAAGATTAATTCTGTTGTTTTATAATTGATCATACAGCAATTGCCATATAACATAAATAATTAACCTAAAAAGTTACTGAAACATTTAACAAAATATCTATTTGACAAAATAAGTTGTGACTGAAAAAAAGCTTTGAGTACAACAACTGATCTCAAGTTTATAATCTCTGGCCATGGGCATTGATGAATTGCAGATTCACACTAAAATTAAAGCAAAAGCTAAAAATACAGAAATAAGTTTATTATCAGATTTTTTTCATGTACAAAATGATGGGGAAAAATAATAATAGAGAAAATTAAAACAAAATTTGATAAATTCTTTGCCACTGAGATTACAGTAAAAAATAACTGGGGCTTGTTGATTAATTAACCAAAATATTGACTGACTTACTTTAAAAAGTAAATACATGTAGTAGAATAATTAGGGATGGGAATAATCAGTTATTTTGTAAACTAGTTAACCGGAAAATCTTCCGAACGGTTTATCGAACGAGAATACAAACATTTATTGCATTAGTAGATTAACACACAGTTGGTACATATACTGACATTTGCAATTACATGTATATTGATGATTTGCCATCACTTTTATAACTTAAATTATTAACATACAGAAATGTATTCTCTATAAAATAGTTATAGTAAAAAAGTAGCTGAAAATTATCTCAAGATGTCACACACACCGTATATACCATGTACTGAACTAACGGCAACCATATCAGCGTCATTTGAATAACCGTTTTTGAGGTTTCTTCGTTGGCATAGTGGGTATGGTTGCAGTTTCTTCAGTGCTAGGTGCTGATGTCATAGGGGTCATAGGTTTGAACCCCTTTGGGTTCACTAATGAATTTCAAAAATTTATTTGAAAGATATTCATTAAAGTCAAGTCTGTCAGTTAAACATTTAAGTAGCTAAATATTATCACCCAACTATAGTTGTTTTGATGAAAAATGTTGGATTTTGTCTTGAATGATAATTGTACTAGGTTGTTTTTTTGCATTTTAATAAGCAGACATATTTTCCCATCATGCCTTAGCATCTGCAATGACTTGGCTCATTTTGCTTTTCTCATGATACTTATACACTTAGCAATTAAATACAGCTATAGTAATTTACAGTCGGACCTCATTCGTTCAAATTCATCGGGTTCAAAATTTTAAGTAATACTTGGTTTCAAATAGCCCATTTCAATTTGACGCGCATAAGAAGATACATTAGGACCTGATATTTATTTCCGATTATACCTAGTATTTGGACAGAAGGTTGTCAAATAAACAAGCATACATGCCATATCTCACGCCGTGAGACCTTTCCTCACGTATTTTCATGCCTCCTCACGGTCTAACGCCGTTAGATTAAAACCTCACGTAAATTTGAACCTCCAAGAAAAAAAGAAAATATCACTGATCGTGCGAAATTTTGTATCTCGGACATGATATGATTCTTCGATACTACCCGAAAATGCCGATTTAAGGTGACACTTTGTTGATTGGCTTTGATCAGCTGTTGATTTGCGTGTTTTTAATCACCTCAGACAGTACGTTAATTGTTTGTTAAAGCGGTGATTTAACTTTAATCATTTTATTGACAGGAAAGGTGTTAATCTGCTTGTTTTAATGCAGGGTTTTCCCTGACGCACAAATTTATGCGTTTTGACGTACTTTTTGGCTAAATAAAAAACCTGAAATTTTTTTACTTTGATCCGTAATTTAGCCTACATGTATATCCATCACGTGTATCCCATGAATCAAAGAATCAAAAAAGCAATGTTCACACAATAAAAGCATAACTGTTACTATAGAATATTAAATTTATTGGTATTAAAAACTTCAAAACTCGGTGAACTGAGGCAAATGATAAAGGTCACGTAGGCACATGTAAGACAGGCAATACTGCTAGCTGTGACGTAATACTGTACTCTATGTGACGTAAAACCGTCAGGCAGATCAAAGGGTTTAGTTTGGAAGATATTTTAGGCTGGCAAGTGGAAGTTTCGACACATCGGCTTTGATCAAAGGTTAGAAAACTGCTATTGGGTACCGTACTTATTCTAATAGATGCACATAAGACTTAAAAAATATGTGATTTTTCTACCTTTCTTAAACACCCACTCCTCTCAAAATATTCGGTAGATGTTATAATGTATACAATATTTGCATACCAGTATGACTTGCCTTTGAGTATCATATCTGGTCACTTGTATAAATGACCCCCAAATTTTACACATGACCCCCAAATGAAACCCACTGTGGCCCCTAAAAGCCAATTCAAGGGAAACCCTGTTTAATGCTAATTGGTGAAGGAATTTACGCGACAAAGTAACACTGTAATTACGCATGAAAACAGTTGGGTGGGGTAATGTTAATGAGTGTTGGTGTATTAAGCGCCCCAAAAAATCGCGATTTACAGTCTCACTTATTTTTCCCAAATCTCACTTAAAAACAGCCCTGCTGAGGAAAATCTCACTTATTGACCATCTGAAAATATGGCATGTATGAACAAGGTCCTAACCCACTTTGTTATTTGAGGATATTTTCGATATAGCTGTGTTAATTGTGACAAAATTGAGACATGAAAGTGGACTAATTTTGATAAAAAAGTTTTAAGAACATACTTTTTTATATTTCAGGTATGGAATGAATCTCATCAAACAACTTCATCAAATTGGTGCATTTGTCCCGTCAATGAATGGTTGTCCAGAATGAATGGTTGTCCAGAATGAATGGTTTATTTTTGAACGTTATTAAATAACAAAAAGTGACATATTAGACATGAATGATATGTTTCAACATGGACCAGAAGACTTTTGTGTTAGAAAATAGACAATTTATGTACTTTCCATTGTGAAATCTTGTTTATTATGTTTGTTTTGTCCATAAAGGACCATGGTCCGTAGAAGTGACCAGATATAATTTGTTGCATCTTGTTGGTCTTACTTATTGCTATCTACTTACTATAACCACCCACTGACATCCATGACTGATCTATTCTCTTAACTGCTCCACCATCTTTGGGTTTTAGTTCACAGTTTTGATAGATCAAATACAAACCATTAATTGGTTTCTTCATCATAAGATGAAGAGTTTTTCCCGATCACATGGCTTATTCTATGATTGAAAGTATTGACCCACATTTGATGACAGCGGTTAAGTATGATAGTCAGTTGCAAGTTACAAAAGACTACCAAGGCCTGCCATTGATTAAATGAAGCAGCCATTGGATAATAGATGGATTGTCAAGTATTGGTGGCAAAGTAGGGCTAGACTTATGTGTCCCCAGTTGGCAAAGGGGCTAACTCGCCTATGAAGTTCTGCCACATCTTAAGCAGGGTAGAAGGGAGGCTACTCTTGTTTAGAATGGTCGCCCAAGCAAGGTAGAGTTATGCATCCTGCTTAAAAATGGTCGATATTATGAATAAGAGTAATGTCCCTTTATTACAAAATGGATGCAATTTTAGACATGATTTATGTCCCCTGATGTCAAAATGGCTGCCATTTTCGCGGAATATCAACCATTTTGAAATCAGGGGAAGTAACCCATGCTGAAAATTTCCGCCATTTTGAAAGAAGGGAGGCTACTCTTGTTTCGAACGGTCGCCTAAAAGGTACAGTTATGCCCCCTGCTTAAAATGGCCGCTATAATGAATGAGAGTAATGTCCCTTTATTACAAAATGGATGCAAATTTAGACATGATTTATGTCCCCTGGTGTCAAAATGGCTGCCATTTTCGCGGAATATCAACCATTTTGAAATCAGGGGAAGTAATCCGTGCTTTTAATTTCCACCATTTTGAAAGAAGGGAGGCTACTCTTGTTTCGAATGGTCGACAAGCAAGGTAGAGTTATGCATCCTGCTTAAAATGGCCGCTATTATGAATGAGAGTAATGTGCCTTCATTACAAAATGGATGCAATTTTAGACATGATTTATGTCCCCTGATGTCAAAATGGCTGCCATTTTCGCGGAATATCAACCATTTTGAAATCAGGGGAAGTAATCCATGCTGTTAATTTCCACCATTTTGAAAGAAGGGAGGCTGCTCTTGTTTCGAATGGTCGCCTCAAAGGTACAGTTATGCCCCCTGCTTAAAATGGCCGCTATAATGAAAAAGAGTAATGTCCCTTTATTACAAAATGGATGCAATTTTAGACATGATTTATGTCCCTTGATGTCAAAACGGCTGCCATTTTCGCGGAATATCAAACATTTTGACATCAGGGGAAGTAATCCGTTCTGTTAATTTCCACCATTTTGAAAGAAGGGAGGCTACTCTTGTTTCGAATGGTCGACAAGCAAGGTAGAGTTATGCATCCTGCTTAAAAATGGCCGCTATTATGAATGAGAGTAATGTGCCTTCATTACAAAATGGATGCAATTTTAGACATGATTTATGTCCCCTGATGTCAAAATGGCTGCCATTTTCGCGGAATATCAACCATTTTGAAATCAGGGGAAGTAATCCATGCTGTTAATTTCCACCATTTTGAAAGAAGAGAGGCTGCTCTTGTTTCGAATGGTTGCCAAGCAAGGTAGAGTTATGCATCCTGCTTAAAAATGGCCGCTATTATGAATGAGAGTAATGTCCCCTTAATACAAAATGGATGCAATTTTAGACATGATTTATGTCCCCTGATGTCAAAATGGCTGCCATTTTCGCGGAATATCAACCATTTTGAAATCAGGGGCTGTAATCCGTGCTTTTAATTTCCACCATTTTGAAAGAAGGGAGGCTACTCTTGTTTTAATGGTCGCCAAGCAAGGTAGAGTTATGCATCCTGCTTAAAAATGGTCGCAATTGTGAATGAGAGTAATGTCCCTTTATTACAAAATGGATGCAATTTTAGACATGATTTATGTCCCTTGATGTCAAAATGGCTGCCATTTTCGCGGAATATCAATCATTTTGAAATCAGGGGAAGTAATCCATGCTGTAAATTTCCGCCATTTTGAAATAAGGGAGGATACTCTTGTTTCGAATGGTCGCCTCAAAGGTACAGTTATGCCCCCTGCTTAAAATGGCCGCTATAATGAAAAAGAGTAATGTCCCTTTATTACAAAATGGATGCAATTTTAGACATGATTTATGTCCCCTGATGTCAAAATGGCTGCCATTTTCGCGGAATATCAATCATTTTGAAATCAGGGGAAGTAACCCATGCTGTAAATTTCCGCCATTTTGAAAGAAGGGAGGCTACTCTTGTTTCGAATGGTCGCCTAAAAGGTTCAGTTATGCCCCCTGCTTAAAATGGCCGCTATAATGAATGAGAGTAATGTCCCTTTATTACAAAATGGATGCAATTTTAGACATGATTTATGTCCCCTGATGTCAAAATGTCTGCCATTTTCGCGGAATATCAACCATTTTGAAATCAGGGGAAGTAATCCATGCTTTTAATTTCCACCATTTTGAAAGAAGGGAGGCTACTCTTGTTTCAATGGTCGCCAAGCAAGGTAGAGTTATGCATCCTGCTTAAAAATGGTCGCAATTGTGAATGAGAGTAATGTCCCTTTATTACAAAATGGATGCAATTTTAGACATGATTTATGTCCCCTGATGTCAAAATGGCTGCCATTTTCGCGGAATATCAATCATTTTGAAATCAGGGGAAGTAATCCATGCTGTAAATTTCCGCCATTTTGAAATAAGGGAGGATACTCTTGTTTCGAATGGTCGCCTCAAAGGTACAGTTATGCCCCCTGCTTAAAATGGCCGCTATAATGAAAAAGAGTAATGTCCCTTTATTACAAACTGGATGCAATTTTAGACATGATTTATGTCCCTTGATGTCAAAATGGCTGCCATTTTCGCGGAATATCAAACATTTTGACATCAGGGGAAGTAATCCGTTCTGTTAATTTCGACCATTTTGAAAGAAGTGAGGCTACTCTTGTTTTGAATGGTCGCCAAGCAAGGTAGAGTTATGCATCCTGCTTAAAAATGGTCGCTATTATGAATGAGAGTAATGTCCCTTTATTACAAAATGGATGCAATTTTAGACATGATTCATGTCCCCTGATGTCAAAATGGCTGCCATTTTCGCGGAATATCAATCATTTTGAAATCAGGGGAAGTAACCCATGCTGTAAATTTCCGCCATTTTGAAAGAAGGGAGGCTACTCTTGTTTCGAATGGTCGCCTAAAAGGTTCAGTTATGCCCCCTGCTTAAAATGGCCGCTATAATGAATGAGAGTAATGTCCCTTTATTACAAAATGGATGCAATTTTAGACATGATTTATGTCCCCTGATGTCAAAATGTCTGCCATTTTCGCGGAATATCAACCATTTTGAAATCAGGGGAAGTAATCCATGCTTTTAATTTCCACCATTTTGAAAGAAGGGAGGCTACTCTTGTTTTAATGGTCGCCAAGCAAGGTAGAGTTATGCATCCTGCTTAAAAATGGTCGCAATTGTGAATGAGAGTAATGTCCCTTTATTACAAAATGGATGCAATTTTAGACATGATTTATGTCCCCTGATGTCAAAATGGCTGCCATTTTCGCGGAATATCAATCATTTTGAAATCAGGGGAAGTAATCCATGCTGTAAATTTCCGCCATTTTGAAATAAGGGAGGATACTCTTGTTTCGAATGGTCGCCTCAAAGGTACAGTTATGCCCCCTGCTTAAAATGGTCGCTATAATGAAAAAGAGTAATGTCCCTTTATTACAAAATGGATGCAATTTTAGACATGATTTATGTCCCTTGATGTCAAAATGGCTGCCATTTTCGCGGAATATCAAACATTTTGACATCAGGGGAAGTAATCCGTTCTGTTAATTTCGACCATTTTGAAAGAAGGGAGGCTACTCTTGTTTTGAATGGTCGCCAAGAAAGGTAGAGTTATGCATCCTGCTTAAAAATGGTCGCTATTATGAATGAGAGTAATGTCCCTTTATTACAAAATGGATGCAATTTTAGACATGATTTATGTCCCCTGATGTCAAAATGGCTGCCATTTTCGCGGAATATCAATCATTTTGAAATCAGGGGAAGTAACCCATGCTGTAAATTTCCGCCATTTTGAAAGAAGGGAGGCTACTCTTGTTTCGAATGGTCGCCTAAAAGGTTCAGTTATGCCCCCTGCTTAAAATGGCCGCTATAATGAATGAGAGTAATGTCCCTTTATTACAAAATGGATGCAATTTTAGACATGATTTATGTCCCCTGATGTCAAAATGTCTGCCATTTTCGCGGAATATCAACCATTTTGAAATCAGGGGATGTAATCCGTGCTGTTAATTTCCACCATTTTGAAAGAAGGGAGGCTACTTTTGTTTCGAATGGTCGCCAAGCAAGGTAGAGTTATGCATCCTGCTTAAAAATGATCGCTATTATGAATGAGAGTAATGTCCCTTTATTACAAAATGGATGCAATTTTAGACATGATTTATGTCTCCTGATGTCAAAATGGCTGCCATTTTCACGGAATATCAATGATTTTGAAATCAGGGGAAGTAACCCATGCTGTAAATTTCCGCCATTTTGAAAGAAGGGTACTACCATATTATATACATGTGACTTTCGTGGCTACTGCCATATTATAGACATGTGACTTTCGTGGCTACTACCATATTATAGACAAGATACTTTCGTGGCTACTACCATATTATAGACATGTGACTTTCGTGGCTACTGCCATATTATAGACATGTGACTTTTGTGGCTACTACCATATTATAGACAAGATACTTTCGTGGCTACTACCATATTATAGACATGTGACTTTCGTGGCTATTGCCATATTATAGACATGTGACTTTCGTGGCTACTACCATAAAAAAATAGAATTATAGACAAGATACTTTCGTGGCTACTACCATATTATAGACATGTGACTTTCGTGGCTACTACAATATTATAGACAAGATACTTTCGTGGCTACTACCATATTATAGACATGTGACTTTCGTGGCTATTGCCATATTATAGACATGTGACTTTCGTGGCTACTACCATATTATAGACATGTGACTTTCGTGGCTATTGCCATATTATAGACATGTGACTTTCGTGGCTACTACCATATTATAGACAAGATACTTTCGTGGCTACTACCATATTATAGACATGTGATTTTCGTGGCTACTACCATATTATAGACATGTGACTTTCGTGGCTACTGCAATATTTTAGACATATTATAGACATGTGACTTTCGTGGCTACTACCATATTTTAGACATATTATATACACGTGACTTTCGTGGCTACTACCATATGATAGACATGTGACTTTCGTGGCTACTACCATATTATAGACATGTGACTTTCGTGGCTACTACCATATTATAGACAAGATACTTTCATGGCTACTACCATATTATAGACATGTGATTTTCGTGGCTACTACCATATTATAGACATGTGACTTTCGTGGCTACTGCCATATTTTAGACATATTATAGACATGTGACTTTCGTGGCTACTACCATATTTTAGACATATTATATACATGTGACTTTCGTGGCTATTACCATATTTTAGACATATTATATACATGTGACTTTCGTGACTACTACCATATTTTAGACATATTATATACATGTGACTTTCGTGGCTACTACCATATGATAGACATGTGACTTTCGAGGCTATTACCATATTATAGACAAGATACTTTCGTGGCTACTACCATATTATAGACATACGACTTTCGTGGCTACTGCCATATCATAGACATGTGACTTTCGTGGCTACTACCATATTTTATACATATTATATACATGTGACTTTCGTGGCTACTACCATATTATTGACAAGATACTTTCGTGGCTACTACAATATTATATACATGTGACTTTCGTGGCTACTACCATATTATAGACATGTGACCTTCGTGGCTACTGCCATATTATAGACATGTGAATTTCGTGGCTACTACCATATTATAAACAAGATACCTTCGTGGCTACTACCATATTATAGACATGTGACTTTCGTGGCTACTACCATATTATAGACAAGATACTTTCGTGGCTACTACCATATTATAGACATGTGACTTTCGTGGCTACTACCATATTATAGGCATGGTACTTTCGTGGCTCTGATTGTAACCAAACAATTGTATTTTATAGGTCCGTGACAATGTAAATCAAATGTAAATATAAACTTTAAACAATTTAAGTGATAAACTTGAACACATTTTGTTAAACACTGTCAATATATTATTATTCTGGACAGTGGACACATCTGAATACACTACCCCTCCTCAACACATTGACGTTAGAGCAGTGTGTTAAGTGGACCCAATGTTCACAAAAATCACATTGACCCCATTTTACAATGGTCACTGACATGCATCCTCTAAGTTGGGGAGGAAAGTTTTTGTTGCAAACACAACAGGGGTCATTATCTTCATCAATATCACTGTCAGAATCATCCAAATCTAGAGGGGCACCACTTTTTTTTGATAGACCCGATGTTGATGGCTTTGGATATGCTTTGGCTGTTTGGTATGTTTTACCGATTTTTATATGTTGACATGAATTGCATTCTCTTTTCTTTATGCCAACAGACTGTCTTTTTTGTTCCATTTCGGTTATAGTTTCTATGTTGTTTTGAGCAAGTAAGTTACCAATAATTTTTTTAGGTGGGACAAATTTTTTCCGTGGTCTCTGGACAACTTGGGTTATTTTAATACTGTCTAAGAAATTTGTTTGATCTTTTTGTATTTCTACGTCAGTTTGACTTTCCATTGTCTTGTTTTCGGCCGGTTCATCATAAGTATTTGTGCTTTGCTGGGCATGATATATAGAAGCGGGAAGCGTTTGTGTTACAGATATCATCTCACTATCAAAAGGATAAATTCCTGCTTTTTTAAATGCAGATATTACATTATCTGGAGAGAATGCTCTGGCATATGGTTTGCCAGTAAGTCTTGCCACCTCATATCTGGTTATGGCTATTCCTGGGTTGCTGTGCATATATGATTTACACTCCATGTAAAAGTACCTTTTCATAGGCCCAAACACGCCCACATCTAATGGCTGAGTTAGATGACTAGAATGTGGGGGGAGTACAAATAGTATGATGTTGTGCTCTTTTGCCCAGGTGGTCAGTGTAAGGGAAATATGCGATTTATGTCCATCATATAGAATGAGGGTTGCAGGTCTATTTGAATCTTTGACAATGCCTGCATATTTTCCAAAATGTGAAGTAACATAATTTTCAAATAGTCCACGATTTATCCATCCACTCTCGGACATTCGGCCAACTGAACCTGCTGCAGCTCCATCTAGTAGGTTGTCGGACCATCGCTTCCCAGGAAATATATAAAAAGGAGGAATATGATTTCCTATGGCATTAGCCCCACCGACCACTGTAACATTCTTTGTTCTTGGAGATGTTACAGCCTGGGGATTTGTGTTTTTATCACATACAATTTTTGGAGGCAAATGCTCTGTAGAAAAACCTGACTCATCGATATTGTATATTCTTTCAGGTGCATTTATTAAGTCATTGGTTTCCATTATAAATTTAAGTTCTGCAAAATATGCAGTAATAACTTCATGTGAAGTACATTTGGCACGAGCCATTCCTAGCTTCTGTGGGGTAACTACCTTTAGTTGCTCCCAGCGATCGACAAAGGCGTAAAACCAACCTTGACTCAGTCCATCTTTAGCTTTAACATCCTTCCCTAAAGATCTGGCATAGTCCGCTGCCATGTATTGAATATCACATATGGAATAACCATAACCTATATTTGCCATATAAACAATAAGCTCCACAAGATTCTTTTCCTCATCATTGGAAAATAACCATGAAGGACCAGACCTACAATCAATAGTGACATTTTGCCTTGTCCTGTCTCTCAGTGTAGACTCAGCGACACCATATAATCTAGATGCCCTGTAAACAGATATGCCAGACAAGGTTGCATCATAGGCTCTTTTTAATTTGTCTTTATCATAGGGCCTTTTCTCCCTGTGAGTCACATGTTTCTACAAAATGGAAATGCTTGATTAGTGTAAGATCGAAGATGACACAAAAATAGATTTTTTTTATAAGTGTGATGTCGAAAATTACCAAAAAAAACAGTAACAAGGGACGATAACATATGAACATGGTCGCATTTGAGAAATAATTTAGTGGTCTGAAGCCTATAATTGGTGGGGGGGGGGGGGAGAAAAGCAGACGAACATGAAACTTAAGGTATTTTTTTATTTAATACACATTATTTATTGGGGATTTCATACTGTTTGGGTAGAAAATCATTTTTATAAGGATTTTATAGCAAATACTCACCAAAAGACGATTCATACTGATGGATACGACTGTTTTTTATTTGCGATAAAAAGTAGGTCACCCGCTTTTGTTGATAAACACTGATGGGCGGAGTTACGGGCGAGAATAGGGGATAACGCCGTGACGTCACGCGCACCGGTTATACGAATGTAAACATTGCTGGTGGGCAGAAAGTCGATATCCGGTTACAGCGCCATATTGTTTATAACGCTAATTCGCTTTATCTAAATTGTTAATTCTTTAAGTTATGATTCAGTCTTTCATAGTTGTTGTTTGTACACACAAGCGGGGAAGGGTTTATGATTTCATGGCACAGAATTCCTAATGAGAATAATTAAGAGCGAAAGAAACAGCAGCTATCTGCCATTGACAGGAAAAACTGGACGTCGACTCATCAACCTATATGTAATGTCCGTCCCCTTATGTATAATATATTATTAAGTGTGAATAAAAGTCATTTTAGGAAATATTTATGTACATAGACAACTTTTATTTTGTCCAGAAAGAAAGAAAAATCAACTTCATAGTTGATCATCTAATATAATTATTTTATACTACTGCATTGAACTAAAAATGCAAAGATTTGTCATCTTTTAGATAATATAAGGATATTGTGTCTATTATAATCATCCAAAAGATTTTATAATATATGCCAAAAGTTCATGTAGTAAAAAATATTTCTTAAAATTGACAATTACAGTCTTTAAAGCAAATAGTTTAGTGTGGGGACGGAAAAAATAGGGACAGACAATAATTTACACTATTAGGATTATTTCACATACGTCTACAAATTCCAGAAATTATACGTATAAGATAACATGATAAAAATCCGAAACAAAGGCAGAAACAAGGCCAGTATTGGGTTGGACAACTTATATAATGTTATGCAATAAACAATAGTGTCCCCGGCGTGCACTATCTAGATATCAATCTTATTCAGCCCCCTTATCAGCATTTCACAGTGTCTGGCCCAGTGGGAGTCCAATATGCATCCAATCAGTTTTTGCTGTCACCATCAGACACATATATACAAATAAAGTTGAGAAGTGTCAATTATTTTTATATGCTGATGGACGGAAGTTTACCAATGGGTAACGTCGTATAAAAACATTCAACTGGCTCCGTTTATGTTATGTTTTTGTTATCCCAGTGGCGAGTGTAACCAAACTCAACTCCACACGTTTATGTTTTAGACAGTTTAAAGAACAGAACTGTGAACACAAATATCAGCATACAGCTGTCACAAATGTATGTGGGCGAATCTAAAAAAAATGCGATAAATGTGATAATACCTGATGTACAAAGGCAAACGAACACATCCGATTGTTGTGTATTTGCCATCGCATATGTTACATAACTTGTGCATTGTAACTTTAATCGTGAAATCACCAATGTTCGATTTGATATTCCCGCTATGATGATGCATCTCATAAAATGACAAATCTGAACTGTTTCACATTGTTGTCTTTGTTAGATATGTGTACATGTTAACAATTACTATTGATGCATTTCACACATAACACATTATTTATGCACATACACATGTCATACAGAAAAGTCAACGTCATACTAAATAATTATTTTCGGAAAACTCGCACACTTCAATATGTTACATTGTTAGAATGCTGGGTGCATTATCTTTCATTTGGTACCAACTTTATGGACATAAATTGATTAATACGAATTCTAATACCCACCGCCGTGTTTTTCGAACCTAAACGAATTGAAAATAATTTGTCGTAAAATGTGCTCATTTTCAAAGTCACATTCTGATGCAGAAAATTCACCGATTTTCAATTTTTTATTTTATTTTTGGAAGCCTTTGATCTGGTATCGATTTGATGCATATATGTAAAAATGAGAATTGAAATACCTACAGCCGTGTTTTTCGAACCAAAACAGTTTGAAATTTATTTTACGGAAAAATGCCCATTTTCAGAGTCTAATTTGAAAACCAAAACAACCTCTGATTTTCATTATTTTTATGTCGTTGGAAAGCTGGGAGCATTACCTTGCAATTGATACCAAATTTATTATTGTATGTCAAACATTAAAGAAATTAATGGCTACCGCCGTGTCATTCATTCCATATTAGTTGTATAGTACGGCGCCGCCGCCTTTTACCCTTTTGCCCACCAGTTAACTGCGCATGCGCGGAATCGGGTTGTTTTGTTTACAAACACGTTATCCCCTATAGTGATACCGCGAGAATAGTGATGGCGACTATACTTTCGTGGCTACGGACTTTCATAGCTACGAAAGAATGTTCATCCGGAATGTGTGAACAACTTTGCCTATTCATTGCACTTCAAAAGTGGGCCGAGTCGGACCGGGACGAGTCGGACCGGGCCGAGACTGTAAGTGGGCCGAGATGACCCTTTACCGCACAACATACTAAGTCGTGCGCACAAGATACTAAGTCGTGCGCACAAGATACTATGTCGTGCGCACGACTTACTATGTCGTGCGCACGAGATAATTAAGTCGTGCGCACGACTTAGTATGTCGTGCGCAGGAGATAAATAAAAACATACACATGTCACCTCTGTGCCACCGTACATATGCCACAATAAACACTGTAAATGGTAATTTCTTTGCAATCATAAAGCCGATGTCAAGACAGAATTAGCATGAATATTCTGGTTCCTCTCAAAACATGGGAAGGCCAAATGCACAGGTTTCCGTCTGTGTCATTGCAAAGGGGGTCGGCACGTTAAGGAAATGACCTAAAACAGACATCCAAGTCAAAATCAATCATACCATGTAATATCATTAAATGGTATGATTATTTTGACTTGGATGTCTGTTTGAGGTCATTTCCTTAACGTGCCGACCCCCTTTGTGTCATTGTATGTAAACTAAAGAGGCAAAAAATCCAAGAACGATACTAGAATTCTTGACGATACGGAAATAATTTACCGAAAATAGATTTTTATTATCCTTGCAATCTACAGTAGTCTGTAAGTTACACGTACATGAGCACTTCTAATTTCATACGTCAAACGCACTGAAAACTTAAATGCCAACAACTAAGCATGCCTGTTTCCATCAACACCGGGTCAAAGGGGAGGGGCTTAAAAAGTAGGCGTCACAGCGTAACTTATGACACATTAATAAATAATCAATTATGGTACAGTTGCAACAAAAACTATGAATGAAACACTCGCCTTGATAATGCAAATTGAGTTAAAATCCGATGGGTAGTCGAGTAAACAGCTCTATGTAATGGCGGACGGTGACATACAGCGTGTTGTTTACATCGTGATAATTACCATTTTTTGTGTTTTTCGTTGGTGTTATGCATGCAACTTAGTCAGATTTTGGCAGTATTTGACATATCTATCCGAAAAACATGTGGTAAAACAATATAATCCAAGTGTTTAAATTTGTGCTGAGACTGACTTTGCTACGCGTTATTGATGAGATGCTTTTAGACCCCATGCTTGACAATGAAAGTAAAATATGAAAAATAAAAAAACAAATATTGAAAAATGAAGGTAAACGTGAAGGATCTAGCATGGTTGTCTAATTGTTTGGACTAGGTAATCCCGTGCCAAACGAATATATCACGTTAAAGGAGTCTCTCACTAAATATTTCACTCCTAAGCAGAACATTAGCTTCGAAGTCTACAAATTTAGACAAACCAAACAAGATCCTGGAGAGAGTGTAGACGCCTACTATACAAGGCTCAGATCCATGGCAAGTACCTGTGACTTCCATGATAAGGATAGGGAAATATTATCACAGATTATTCAAGGATGCACTTCATCCAGAGTTCGTAGGAGAGCTCTCAGAGACAATTACACATTAGAAAAGGTAATCGATGAGGCTCGTGCCCTAGAGCTATCCGAATCTCGTGCGAGGGAGATCGAAGGAAGTACCGTTGGGGTCAATGCTACCCATTTTGACAATAAAAGCAACGGTTCGCGTGGTGGTAGATCCAGAGGTTTTAATAGTTCACGAGGTGCAGTGAGGGACAAATCTAACAAATGTGACCAGTTGTGTGGTTATTGTGGACGAGACGCAACCAATGATAAGTGCCCTGCTTACGGGAAGACGTGTCGCTCTTGCGATAAACGTAATCATTTCGCCAATGTGTGCAGATCCAAGACTAAACATGTTAATCTTGCAACGACTAACACACAGGATGACCAGACTCAAAGAGCTACAGGCTACAACAGTTCAAGTGAAGAATCTGTGTTTAATGTCACTCAGAGGAACTCAAACATTCCGTCCGTGCTGGCAACAGTCTTAGACACTAATATTGAATTTCTGGTCGACACTGGGTCGAGTGTTAATATTGTTAGTAACAATGTGTTTATCAAATGTAAATGTAAACCTTTATTGCAGCAACCTGTTCCACCTATATATGCATATGGTACATCGACACCCCTGAATGTCAAGGGATACTTCAATGCCAAAATTACCTATAAAGGGAATTCTATACATGCAGATTTTTATGTAGTAGAAAGTACCAGTAGGCATTCCAGGTGTTTGATGGGAGCTAAGAGTGCTCAATCTCTCAACATTGTTCACTTTGCTTTCTCATCTCTTGCCACACCCAACTCTAGCTCTATTTCAGATCAATATCCGACGTTGTTCGATGGCAAGATGGGGAAGATTCACAACACCAAGGTTAAACTGCACATCAATCCTGAAGTGCCAGCGGTTACCCAGCGCCATAGGCATATTCCCTTTCACATTCGTAAAGATGTAGAAGCAGAGATCAAGCGTCTCGAGGATCTCGACGTTATTGAATCTGTTAGTGGCCCCACACCCTGGGTTAGCCCAGTGGTGGTTGTTCCTAAGAAATCCTCAGGTGTTCGCGTATGTGTAGACATGCGTGAGGCGAACAAAGCAATAAGTAGAGAGAAGCACCCCATGCCAACAGTTGAAGATCTCATGTCTGATCTCAATTCATCTACCGTTTTTAGTAAGCTTGACCTATCCAACGCTTATCATCAGCTTGAGCTTGATGAGTCTAGCCGTTATATAACTACTTTCACTACTCATGTGGGTCTGAGACGGTACAAGCGTCTTTTATTTGGTGTTAATGCTGCTTCTGAAATATTTCAGAAAATAATCGCCGACATTCTTGCAGGCATTCCTGGGGCGAGGAATTTGTCCGATGACATCATAATACATGGCAAAACACAAGCTGACCATGACCGTGCTCTTAAATTAACTTTAGACAGGCTTAGCAGCAAAGGGGCTAAGTTAAACAAGGATAAATGTACCTTTTCCGTTAACAGGATCTCGTTCTTTGGTCATATTTTCAGTGATGTTGGTGTTTCAGCTGATCCGGAGAAGATTCAAGCCATTGTTGGACGCTCAGCACCCAATAACCCTGCTGAAGTACGGTCGTTTCTGGGTATGGTGCAATATGTGGCACGATACATACCACACTATGCTACTCTTACTGAGCCCCTTAGACGCCTTACAAAACAAGATGTTCCTTGGTCTTGGTCTCAAGCTGAGCAAGCTTCTTTTGATAGTCTCAAAAATGCTCTTTCTAGTGCTCATGTGATGGTGTACTTTGATCCAAAGAAATCAACTGAAGTCTTAGTTGATGCTTCTCCTGTAGGTATCGCAGCTATGCTTACACAGAACGGTAAGGTTGTCAGTTATGGGAGTCGTGCTCTTACCGATGTAGAACAGCGCTACTCTCAGACAGACCGTGAGATGCTGGCAGTGGTATATGGTGTCGAACACTTCCATCTCTACCTATTTGCTTCTGAGTTTAAGGTGGTCACAGACCACAAACCTCTTCTGGGTATCGTTCACAGTCAGAAACCTGCTTCTGCACGTATGGAACGATGGCGACTCCGTCTTATGCCCTACCAGTTTTCTCTTGAATACCGTCCCAGTAAAGATGACCGTAATCCTGCCGATTATATGAGCAGACATCCCTATAGCCAACCCAAACGTGACAATGCTGCTGAAGCATATGTTGCATTCATAAGTCAGCATGCAGTTCCCAAAGCAATGTCCCTGGATGAAGTCCGTAGTGCCACGAGCGAGAGTGCAACCCTACAGAAGCTGATGACTGCCATCCAGACTGGTAAATGGTGGGACAACCCTGACCTTGTACCATTTAATCGTTTCAGAGACCAGTTCTCGATCTACGACGGTGTTATTCTTAGAGAACATCGCCTCGTAATCCCCTCACCTTTGCAGGAACAAGTAGTCGAAATAGCACACCATACACACCAGGGGATAGTGAAGACAAAGCAGCTTATCCGGGAAAAGGTGTGGTTTCCTGGTATTGACAAAATGGTCGAGGAAGCTGTCAAGGCATGCATCCCATGTCAGGCTTCGTACCCTGGGCCCAACAAGCGTGAGCCAATATGTCCAACTCCCCTTCCATCTAGGCCTTGGACAGAAATAGCAATTGATTTTGCTGGGCCATTCCCCTCTGGTATATACCTCCTTGTTGCGGTCGATGAATATAGTCGTTTTCCTGAGGTTGAAATTGTACATTCTACCTCTGCGAAAGCTGTAATACCACGGCTCAATGCAATATTTGCACGCCAAGGGTTTCCTAGTGTCGTTAAATCTGATAACGGCCCTCCATTCCAAGGGCAAGAGTTTGCTGATTTTGCTTTAACTTGTGGCTTTAAACACAGGAGAATTACCCCCTTGTGGCCTGAAGCCAATGGTACTGTCGAGCGGTTCATGGGCACCCTGAACAAGTTTGTTCGTGCTTCCGTTTCAGCCAATCAAGATTGGAAAGCTGAACTAAATAGCTTTCTGATGCACTATAGAGCCACACCACATAGTGCAACACAAATTTCTCCATTTGAATCACTCACTGGCAGAAAGATGAACATAGGACTTCCTAATGTAAAATCTGAGTCCATCCCTGTTACACATGTTTCTGTTCGCATGTCTCATAACGATGCAATTAGTAAAGCCAAAATGAAGGAGTATGCAGATAGGAGGCGACATACAACAACTTCACCTTTGACACACTGGTGACCATGTGTTGGTTAAACAACGCAAGTTAGATAAACTTACTCCACCTTACAACCCTAACCCATATACAGTTGTAGAGAAGCGAGGTAGTATGGTGATAGCAGATCGGGATGGCCATACCATCACACGCAACTCTTCCCAATTCCGACCGGTCAAGGTCAAAACTCCGATATGTGATGATGAGGAGTCTGACCCAGATTTAAATCCACCCTTGCAGTATTATGCTGAACCTCCAAATCCTTCAACCCAACCGGTCCCGGAGTCCATAGTTCATTCCCCCGCACCTCTGAGAAGGAACCCTTCTAGGTCCGCTGGAATGCCTACCAGATACTCTGATTTTCAGTTAGCATGATTGAAATAAGTTTTACAAAATGTTTAGTCATTTCCTAATGTTCTAGTCATAATTTGCTTGCAATACTGATATAGATTTGTGCTTGAAATAATTGGTTATTCTGTTATATTTTGACTTGATAGCTTGACAGAAATAATGATAAATTTTGTTAATAGCATATGTGTTGATATACATGCATCTTTGGACTACACATGTTATAGTGTTTGGTTTACCAATTAGTGAGTTAACAGTTCCACTGAAGAATATGAGACAATGAACTTTTTCTAATTATAGTTGATATGTGATGTTTTATTCAAGGTAGGGAGGAGTGTCGTATTTTGATACATGATTTAGTGTTGTGTAACCTCAAGTAAATCTCACGATATAATAATTATCACGATCACCATGATGTAATTGTACGCCATGCTTTCGAGTTGTAGTTTCACTGAATAAATGAACAATCCAAGCATACACACGTGTTGTGTTTATATAGAAGCATAGAATATAATAATAGTGTTCATGTTATACCCCCCTTCGGCCTATTGTTGCCAGCTGTCTTCACTTGTCCTGTCATGTTGTCCATCCATTAAATCCCCCTGTCTGTCCTCATTAATTCTCCTAAGTTGTCCTTTATGGTCGACCGGGCCATTCATTGCACCCCTGTTCCCTTGCGTATTCACCCTTGCACCTCCTAAAATGCCTGATGCTTTTGGACTGTTATTTTCCCGGAGGTCTGTGTTGCGAGGCATTGTCTTATGTATGTGGCGTTCTCTGTAGCAACTTATTCTCTCTTTCCCCAAAAAACAATATGCAAGAATTTAGCAGGACATGGTATCAAGTTCCTATCTCTGCAAAGTACTGGTAGATATCAATTTAAATTTAGCCATATAATCCGATGCCAGCAGAAAGTCACATTAAATCACCGAAAGATAAAACAACATATTATTACCCGTGTTGCTAGTCAATGCTGAACATTAATCAATTGACAATTGCAAACAATATGTATACACTGGCATCTGTTTCTAACAAAAATATGTGCTTTCACAATTTTACATGGAATACAAATATTGGAATACAAAAATGATCGTTCATAATTTAGCATCTACAGAAAAAGTGGCGAACATTTCATGGTAAAAAGATGCATTTTTGTAAATTCTTTAAGCTTTTATTTCATTGCAGGTGTAAACCTCAGCTACATTTTGACATAGTTTTCATAGAGAATGTATTGTTCTTCAGTATTTAAAGACCATCAAAAACTAGGACCTATTAAACATCTTGATTTGTGACAGTAATAGTACGCAGACGATTACATCATATCAAGAAAGTCGTTAATATCGTCTGATCCACGCACCTCGGTCCCACTTGTGTCCGACGAGGTCTCAGTTTTTTTGTGACATTCGGATGCCATATATGCGTTTTGGCTGGCATTTCCACTTTCCATGACGGACAAATCGTGCTTTTTCGGCGATTTTCGGTTATCTCCGGTTGCATCTACAATATGATCAACATTCGGAGCGACTTTGTTTTCTTCCATATGGTCACCATCAGGGAATGCCGTGCTACTGGATGGCCCAAAACAGAGTTTAGATGTTCGAATGTATCTCTTCCGGCTAGAACGTGGCCGAGATGTCGGGGTGGTTGCGAGGTAAGGACCAGTGACTCCAGTGTCTGGTGTTGACCATCCCATCCTTGGTGTATTTAAATACTGGATAAATCCACCAACGGGAGTTCTTGGCACAATTTGCTCTTGGCTACTGCGAATTCCTGTAAGACATAAAAACAATAAATTCGAAATTCAATTAACTTATCCCAGGCCCGGATCCAGAATTCAAGACTAGGGGGGGGGGGGCAATCATGAGGACCAATGATCCCTCCCTGAAGGGGGGTCCGGGGGAACTCCCCCGGAATATTTGAACAATATAGGTATGAAATGGTGGCTTCTGGTGCATTTCGGGGTCAAAAATGTGTGTTTTACAGACGCTTTCAACTTACGTATATATATATGCATGATAAGGAAATTGAAAGCGCCTGGCTGATGTACAGTGAAAAGCATACGATTCTACTTGACGGTCTCAAGGCCAATGAGCAGGGGGCAAATTTTATGGCACTTGTTTCGGCTATACTGGTAGAATACAAGAGGAAATCAAGCATTAAACAATGTATTGCACTTAAAGTGCTAATATTGTAGTAAGATTAAGACCTAATCAGTGGATATAATTTTGTATTAGGAATAGAAAAAGGTCAATCCACAGCCGACTGGGGGGCCCTTGTCCCCCCCCCCCCCCCTCGGTGGAACCGGGCCTGGTATTCTACTAAAAACCGAGTTCATAGTTTTGTTTCGGTAACGCCAAATAAAGAGTTATCATTTTGATTGGTAGTACACAAATGGCTCCATATGGAGAAAACATTATGCCCGTTTCTGTGGCTCCATTGTATCACAAATATACGAGTATTTACGGAAAATGTCAAATGTCGACAGTTTAGCTCCTACATATACATATGAAAAATATAAAGTTTTTACAAAGTTCATGTAAGTATAATCACCCAAAAGATTTAATGAGTAGAACTTAATTAAAACTAACTTTGTGAAGAAGAATTATGTTCAAATATGAGGGGAAAAACACAAACCCGCTGGTGACTTCACCAGCAACATTCTCGGTGTATTCGACTGACTGGAAGCATTACGTAGGCCTAAGTCTTCCCTTCTTAAAGAACTGCTAGTTTCACCACTTTGTAATTCCTGATGATACGGAGTTCCAGGAACACTGGCGGACAAATCTGTGAGAGGTTGGCATAAAAACACATTAATTATGTCAACTTATATGCAAGCAAGCTAAAATGTAATCTTAACCGTAAAACTGTACATTGAATCACACTTTCAGCGCTGTTTCGTTAGAAATAACAAGACTTTGAAATACAGAAATAGGCTATCAAAGTGTGGAAGACTAAAATGTGAAAAAATTAGATGTTCATAAAATATGTTATGTGACAAGAAATTCTCGGAGGACTTACTATATACAAATGAACAATTAATAACCATTTTGTGATATATCTAATAGCAATAAGTCTAATTGTATTTTATTTCCTATTTCATTACGGAATTAGTACGAATTCAGGTATGTGATAAATACGCCAATGCATTGCCGTAGGTCTTGAAAATGGCTCGTTTAAATATGCGATAATATATATCGAGGATATCAAATGAATTGTATTGCGATTCAGATTCGCCCAAGACACGCACTTTACCTTGGCAAACATCATACTGTTATTGCATTATTTGATAGTTTATGTCTGACAGTAAAACGTGTCCAGTGCCGTAGCCAGAGGCATATTTAAAGCGAGGCAGTCTTGGGGGGTCCGGGGCATGTTTCTCCGGAGTTTTCTTTTTCTAGGCCTTCTCTAGTGCGTCTCAGTGTGGCTACGGCGCGGCTGGTGTCAATGCCCGCCCCCCCCACGATGGTGTTTGCAGTTTTTTCTAACATAATGTTATACAATAGAACAATATCATGTTACCCTGGCTTTGGTTCAGAAAATCTTCTGGCACGACCGCAAAATCGTCAGGTACGACCGCAAAGTCGTTCAGATATGTCGCAGTGGGTGTACCAATACCATATGACTGAATTGTTGCACGTGATCTTAACACAGGCGTGGCTGGAACTTCTTGTATAGGAGAATAAAGCATGGCTTCAAGTTCTATAACAAACAATTCGTCAAAGTTCACCCACTGATAGCTTTATTGCAATCGGTAGTGTAAGGTGGGGCAAAACGCCCATATTAAGCAATATTTTACGATACAATAATAACCATCAATTCGATTAAGACATAACTGGCTATACGTGCAAGTTTGCACAAGACCTATACATTTATAACATATTTAACGCGAGATAGGCCTACAAAACGAGATAAAGCTCAATGAATTGAACACAACTTCATTGATTTTTGCCTTTTTGCCCCATACATTCAAACGCATTTTGATAAGGGGCAATAACCTCTAAACATTATATATTTATAAATTACTTCTGGTAAAATGTAGTACAATTTCGCGATCATGTAGGCCTACACAAAATAGTGCAAAATTACAAAAAATACAATTAAAAACTTATATTTGAAGATACATGTTTAAATTTTTCGCGGTATTCAGATCTGCGTAAGACGTCACAAAAAGAATATCGCGCAGCACGGTAAATCTAACGATGTCAGAATGTTTACGCGTAGGCCTTTTACCTATGGGCATTTTGCCCCACCTTAGGCCCTATCCTACTTTCTGTGTATGATTTTTAACAATTGTCAGTTGTGAAAGTATTTATTAAAGCACAACTTCGTTGACTATGATGTATGAGAATCATGCGCGGCTCCAGGGTGAGGAGCGGGGGTCCGGACCCCCCTGAGATTAAAAAAATAAAATATTTCGCTAAGACCATAATTATATACTACATTGCAAGAGATGATCTAGATAACATTCCCTCCGATCACCAAGACTAGATTAACGAACACGTGTTTTAGAATGGTTGCAGACGACACATGATTGCTTTGTCTGCAGAAAAATATGCAATCAACCAGGAGCTACGAGGTACTGCTATAGAAAAGCAAATGACACATTTAATAATAGTGTAAGGCGTATATTCAGGCGTAATGACAAATTTGTGTTCCCGACAGTCCAAGGATCAATGTTGCGCGTGTATTGACACGGGTCCGGTATTAATAAACACGGACATATGTCCGTGTAATAATGAATTGATAATCCGTTATAACCTTATTGTAGACAATATCTTTTATCAAGAACACTGTACTGAGGAGGAGTTTAGTATATTCCACAGAATTAATCGTTTTTGACGTTTCAGAACTAAATGTCAAGCACACGTCAATATTTGAATGATGCGAACGCGCACGGGGACGAACCACACAAGTTGTCTTTCTTGCAAACAAACTCTCTTCATTTTGGAGGTATTTCGATGGCATAAGGATGTTTGTCCGCCAATTTTAATTTTGTATATTAATCAAAGGAATGTTCAATCGAGTCGCAAGTGTCAATAAAGTTGCTTACATTTTTGTCTGTCTTCAGTCTAAGTTCTTCTTCAACCCCGTAAGGTAAGAATACACTATTCCCGCCAGATCGCAGACGTCATTTTATTTTCTGTTTCATTGTTGACGAAGCTACGCAGCCAACTAAGATATCATTTTGTGATCAAGTATTGAGAGTAAGTCCATCTGTTTTAATTCTAAGCATCATTTTACGGCGGTGATATTCCGGTCATTTGTCATGTTCAAGTTCTTGCACAAGTGTGCAAATTTCGGACATTTGCGGAGAATCGGATGGTGGGCCAGGTCATTATTTTATGTTTATTGGAGAGAATTGTGCACATCGAGTACACGCATTCTACACAAAACTGGCTTATATACCTACATGAGGATTTGTTGTAAAGCTAAAAGAGTTACTTCTGTGTTCAAATTATTGTGATTAAAGAAAGATGTTTGTGAAAATTTATCCAGTTATCAACTTATTGCGAACTCGGCACAGTGTGTGATTTATTGAATCTCAGCTTTTTTTTCTAGTATTTTTCATAATGGCATGCCAATAAGCAGTGTTTCTTTTTTCAGAGCAATATTTATAGGCTACATTGCAAGTATTAGAGTGCTTAATACAAATAAACTATAAAGAATTATGAAAACATATTCAAGAAGAAAGCCAGGATCACACAAGAAATCTGACCATGATCACGATGCAATATTTTCTGATGTATTTAAAGAATCTGTAGAGACAGAAGTATCCCCTTCAGATACCACAGGTAAGAAGTTTAAAGAACAAAAATAATGCTCACATTCTATTTAAAGAATGATCCATCCTTTTTTGCTTGCAAAATTTACAAACTTTGTCAGTTAGTGCGATGAATTGTACCTTTAAAAGCAATGCAGAGGTTACTATTATGGAGCTGCAAGCAATTGGTAAAGCTTTGCTTAATTTTACTATTAGTCATTTCTTAATTTACATCTGCATAAAACTTTTATTACCCAAAGTATTTTTCAATAGTCTTACACTTTACTTTCTGGGAATTTAGTTAAAACATACCTGTGTAAGAATCCTCTGTTTGTTATTTATCACTTGCTCTTTCCATTATGTACCACCATGTTCCACCATGTCCATCAAATATGTCTACCCATGCATATGTCTTGTACATTCAAAGAAAATGTTCCACTTATAAATGTGTACATATTTTCTCATGTTTTTGATATTGATGCTCTGTCTTCTTTACATGTCTGTCAGGAAATAAAGATGCAGACTCCATGGGTTCCAGGAAAAGGTAAAATAATATGTTTGTATTTATGGACGACTAACTGCTTATTTGATGGTAATAAATCAAGTATTCACCTACTGGTTCTTGGCTAAGCTTCATTGACTAATTGGTGATATGATTTTCTCTACACTGTTCCTGAATAATTGAGAAAATACTTTGTCAGACTACTGGTCTTGCTTTGGAATAAAATGTTTCTGTTTGTCAAAACAGACCCTACTTGAAATAGTACTTTAATGTTTTTACTACAGAAAAAATACAAATGCCAAGTCCAAGTCAAGTGAGTTAAAGAAACTAAAGCAAACAAAAAGTGAAAAGGTTTCTAAGAAGGTTGGTATTGAATATTTGACTAATCATGATAATGATTTACCTAAAATATTGTGCTGTTTATGCCAAGAAGTATATGCATGTCAAGTATTGGCTCTATTATTGCAAAACTGTGTGCTTGGTTGGTGTGTTTACAGTAAAGCACTTGATTCTATAATATGACTTGGTGCAATATTGCACACACTATTTCCTTTTACAAAAATATTTGTTGGTAGAAAGAGCAAAAAGCCTATTGAGGTCAGCATCACATAAGTTTTGCAGAACTGTTTCTTTGTTATTTATATAAAGGTATTCTGTTCTGTTTGATTATTTGTAGAAAAAACTTCAGAAATCCAAACCGACAACAATGGAAAGCACTGGTGTGTCTATATCATTTACTAATGATGATCCACTGTTTGGTGATGGGCCTGTGATGCTAGATGAAGGCAAGAAGCCACGGGCTCAGAGACAGAAAAAAGCAAGCAGCCTTGCATCAAAAGGTTACTTTTTATGTACTTGAAAGAATTCCCATTCATGAATGTATTTTAATTTTGATACAAATTTTTCTCCATTTTATCATTGACATTAGTTTTTACAGAACAAAATTGTGTAGTTATTGTTCATGAGACCATTTTAGCTCACCTGAGTGCAAAGTGCTCATGGTGACTTATTAGTATTGTTGGATATTTGTTGTCAATACATCCATCCTTAGTTTGTTTGTGGACACTCTAGAGGTCACAGTGTTGGCTCAATCTTGATAAAACTTGCACAAGAAGTTTGCCTCAACAAAATCTTGGTCAAGACTCATACTTGGTCATTTGGGGTTAAAAAGTAGGTTATATGGTCAAATCATAGAAAATCCTTGTGGTCACTAGTTTGTGGCTACATTCCAGTCTGAACTACATGAAACTTACTCAGGATGTTAGTCTAAATGAAATGCAATCCAGTTTTAATACTGGGTCACAATGGATAAAAAACTAGGTAATATGGCTAAAGCATAACTCGACAGGCTACATTTTCAATTTGAACTACATGAAATTTCATCCAAATGCTTGTCTTTATGAAATGCAAGTCAAGAACACTGCTGGGTCACTTGGGGTAAAAAAACTAGGTCACAGGGTCAAATCATAAAAAATCCACATGGACTGTCTAGTGGCCATAATTTTGACCTGAGCACCATGAAATGTCTTCTAAATGCATGTTTTATTGTAATGCACATCATGTTCAATAATGAGTCATGTTGGGTCAAAAACTGATCGCTAGGTCGTATCAAAGAAAATCTGTTTGGACACTCTAGAATTTCCGGGTACTTAGATGATTGATGTAGGGCTATCTTGCCCCTCTTGCAGAAATTTGTGATATTGTAATTGGATAATACATAGCATTAAAACATATAACCTTATTTTACAGTCTTTGATTTTCATTTTAATGTACATTTATGAATAGTTAGTGCCAGTAATTGGACATTCATTTTTACATAACACACTTCCTGAATTCGACAACTTGTATGCATGCTCCAGAATGAATCTGCCTTTCTTTCCATTAGTGTCTCAGAAAAAGGACTTGGAAGTAAGTGAAGCTTGTGTTCCTCTTCACAATAAGATTCCACCTGAAGTACAGGTGGGTAGTAAAGACAAAGTCAGCCAATGGCTAGCTGGTTCCAAAGATGCAGAACCTGTACCACATGACTTGCTGGAACCAGAGACCAGTAAAGAAATCTTCAGGGAAATTCATGAGACAGGTATGTGAGATCAGTTCAGTTCCTTTCCGTACAGTAATAACAAAAAAATTAAAAGGAACATTTCAATGCACTTGATGGATAATATTAATTATTTTTCCATATATTCTTTATGAGTCAAGACTTACTTAGTTCAGAATTTGTAAGACTTGTTTGTTTAATATTACCAACGCATCTACCATTTTGAAGATGAACAACATCCAGTAGCAATGCCTTAGTTTTCTTGTACATTTTTGTTGTACAAAATAAATGTGTGATATATGATGCTTTAATTTTTCCAATTTGTTCAAAAAAGGGAAGATATTTGTCTTAAGGGGTTTTGAATTGATTTGCATCCATGCCAGTATGTCTAACAAGGCTAAAGTTTATCTATGACTTACACCACCAACCCTAACACATCACAATATTGATTTCCTCTGAAAATATTAACAGTATTGATTTCATTTTTTTGCTTCAGCGGATGAGAAACAACATCATATGTTTCCTGAACAGATTTTAAAAAATCTACATGTTAAGCCTACATTAATTGGTGACACCCAAGCTTTGAACGGTATGTACTTGAGTATGTGAGCCAAACAATATTATGATAAAGTTTATCGGACAAGTTTATACAGATCTATTAATGCTTGTTTGGCAAGATTGGAAGAGTAGCTTAATAATGAAAAGTGATAGTTTTATACTACATCTGTATTAATATACCTGGTTGTACAGTCCTATTTCTGATACCAATGACTCTTATAACAAGCTTTCTTCAAAATTGTCATGTGCTTTGATGGTGCTAAAATTCCAAAAAAGTTTACTGCCTAAATAATTGCCCTCTAACAGTGCTGTGCTCCAAGTCTTTCTGCCTTACCAATAATATTCCTGTGTTCCATAGTATTCATTGGTCCGTGGCAGGAAAAAAAGTATAGACTTGATTAAGAGCAATATTATTCAATAATTACTAATAAGAAGTGTTGATTTTTTTTTTAAATACCTACCTACCTACCCAGCAAGGTTTGGAGATGGCTAACACAGACTATTTTAATGTTGCCCAGGTGGCAGTTAATGTGTTCTCAAGATACTTAACTTGCTTAATTTTCTATGATAGGTATTGCTGTTATTCATGATTGGACAATTCACTTTCAGCTAAACGAGATAACTTCATGGCGGTATTTGGCAATTTACGCAAGAAATCAATGGAACCAACTATGTATCAACATATCACCCCAAAGACTTGGACAACAAAAACCAGCGAGACTCAAAGTCCAAGTCAAGATAACACTATAACCGAAATGGATACCACCTATACAATAGATACGGAAACAAGCACTTCAGTTACAGGACTGATGAGTACAAGGACTCATGTGACAGGTAGAGTTTGTCTCAAATGTTTTTAAAGCAAATACTGAATAGAGAAACTAATTGGTAGAAAGTTGCAAGCCAACAAAGTAATTCTCAGGAATGTTTTAATAAAATGATAGTATCTTTTTTTGAGCTTGAGCTTACAACGGCTAGTGTGGTAATGTTAATTTTACATAGCAGTAATTGCTATTTTCTTATTACTACTAAAGATTTTTGAAGTAACATAAGAAGTTTGATGCATTGTTTTCCTGATATATGCCAATGATATACTTTGTTTATTGGTACTTGGAATCTTCCTTTTTCTTCTGATTTTCTCTTTTGAACTGGATATGTGCTATTTGTCTATACACTGTTATTTGCAGATTTCCTCTGATTTGTCTTTGAGTGTACTGTTTCATTAGACTAAGTTTGTCCTTTATCATAGCAGATGTATTTTACCATTTTGCACATGCCTAACAAGTCCAGCCATTTTTTCAATTGTAGGGGAAGTATTGCGGGGGCATCATAGGGGGCATCATGAATCACCAAATTTGGGCATTTATAAGGCTAAAATTTAAAATAACTTAACTGAAGCGGAATTTTCTTTCTAATTAGGGGGAAAATATATACTTCTTTCTTTTGGGTACGGGGGTCCAATATCGACCCCAAATTTGCCATAAAAAAGAGCTGAAGTCATTTGTTTGACATAAATCAATGTCATTCATATGTGTAAGCTAAAACAATTAATGTCTACCTTACAGAAACACAGAGTGACATACAGACAGCTCATACTGATACTCAGACTTCAGAGACTGTCTCGAGGCTGAAAGAGAAAGACACAGGTGGAGTCATGAATAAATTTAGCCCTTAAAGTGGCATTACATTTTTCCCCTCAGAATGTGCGGTAGTTTCCAACCACCCCATTGCATTTCATTTTACAACAAATACCTTCAAATGTATTGTTTTGGTATTGAACATATTTTCACATGAGAATTTCAGTGACTGTGAAGTTTCTTCAAAGAATGTCTAGAGTTTTATGTCTTATTTATTGCAAATTATGTCACAGACAGCGAAATAGAAAATATTTTGTCAGAATGCCATTCCTTACCAAAATGTAAAATAAAATTCACAAGCATAAATTATGTTATGTTGCTTTAGGTCCTTTTTTATGTATTAGGTTCTCACCACAGGACATTTAAATTTTGTTCTTAAGCTTGAACACTTGAAAGTTTTTGTGAACTATTCATGAAATGCTAATTCATAAAACATTATGTGATTACATAAAAAATGAATTAGATGGCATGTGGTTTCTTTTGAAAAAATAGATTCCATAATTTTAAGTTTTACCTAAATACTTTGTTGCAATGTAATGGCTTGATTATTTCTTCCATAGCGCAAGTATCAAACACTCAGAAAAAATATTTGTGTTCCACCATGAGGAGAAGTTTCTCCACAAACAACACAGACACATTCCCTTCAGAATTGTCAACAGTCACTGGTAAGTAGTTCTGGTATTGTCTTCAGTAGATGACCATTTAGGCAAAGAACTGAACCTCCATTTTTATTTGTCAGTTTGACATAAAGTGAATCAAAACGTGTTCACAGCAAGTATTGTAACAGATCAATATCCACCACCATGTTAGTTGGTGGAAATACTGACATGCTGTCCGTCCCTCAGTCAGTTAAACTGTCCACATAATTTAAAACCATTGTAGATTATCATGTTTAGGGAATTCAAGAAACCTAACTAGTTGGTAAGTGGCATTGGTATGAACAGCAAAAAACAACAGTCTGTCTTGAGGAAGTATCAAATTATCTCCCTTTTGTTCTAAGTTTGTGACAACTGTATAATTTTGCTATTACTTATTTACTAAAGAGAAGTGATAGAGAGACTTGTCATAATTATGGATGTCAGTTACAGGAAGTGCAGAACTATACAAATGTAACATACTCTTGAATAATCTTTTAATGATGACCCTTTCTTTATTACTTTTAAAAGGGAGGTGCACTTGGGATATTGCTATTTGTTCAGACTTCCTTGACTTGCTGGCAGCATGCAGGATTGACTGTTATATATATCTGTTGTAAAGTTAACAAATTATCCATTTTCCGACATATTTGACTTGCTCCCAAGCAGTAAGGTGTGCTATATTTACAGTGTGCTGTTTGTTTCTTTCTTTCTGTAGTCTGTCTATCCTGTCAACATTGACTTTAAATTACATTGCTAAATTTGATTTGTTTTGATATAGAGTTGCTATGACAACCAAATTAGAAAACTTTTATTTTTTTTAACATCAAAACACATAAATGTACAGACGACAGACACAGGTCGATCTCAAAGGCTCACCTTCTGAGCACTTCTTCTATTTCACAAAAAGATACCATTATGTATCTTGAATGTTTTGTTCAATTCTCAATGCTGATGTGATACACCTCCATAAAAAGTCTTCGGCTGGAATATTCGTGTCCAGCAATACCATTTAGCACATTTAATGGAGGTCATATCGTTTTTGAAGTAGACGTGTTGTCATCAGTTGTGTCAGTATTTGTATGTATATATTGTATACTCACATTGGCCATTGGTCTATCGAAATTGAAAAATAAATTTCTTTATTTGTAGAGTCACTGATACATAAGAAACAGGATGAGAAAACACCAAAACGATATACAAATGACTTTAAAGTGCCAGGGTAATGCTATTTAAAGATTAACTATAATAATTATTTTTGGTATTTACTAAACCAAATAATGGCAAATACAAAAGCTGTCCTGCAAATGCATAGCAACTTTTCATTGCCCATCTAAACGTTTATCATTTCACTGATACATACTTCGTGTAAATTGTTGTATCCATTTCTGTGATTATTATGATGGATTTTCGTTCTTTTATAACCTTTGAATTTGGCAGTGCATACAAAAATCAGGAAATGCTGATATTTAGATTATTGAACACTTCACTTCCAATATTAAGTAAAATATTTGAGTGCTGAACTTTCCAATATTCTGTATGTGTATAAGATCCCTTGTAAATCACTGCAAACTACTTTAACTTAATAAATGTTCTTAGTACAATGTATTTAGTCACTGGTGCACTTTTTCAGGTATCCAACAAAATCTGCTACAAATAAGACACAAAAGAAAGGTGACTTACAACCAAAGAATTCTACACAGCTATTCACCTCTGGCTTTGTTGAAATTGTCAATGTTATTCCACAGATGTCAACCATATTGATGGACGAAAGTAATAATAATAATACTTTAGTAAATAATTCATTATCCATATGAGTTGATTATCATATTATTAGATTTTGTATTTGAGGTATTTTGGAATGCTTATGTTATAAAGATGATATTTTATGTCCTCTTCCTTGGCACTTGTTTGGCCCTTTTTGTGGCTGTTTATGGGTTCCATGCCTCTACTAAAATAGTGTAATTTGTCCCCTATTTCCATTTATAATTCCCTTCACAAAAAAGTAAGAAAAATCTTATAATGTAACATGGGGTAAATCCACTTTTTTCTGAATATAGGAAGACATTAGTCCAGTAAAAATTATATTAGTATTTGTCCTAATTTACTAAAACTGGTATATAGAAAAAAAATCACAGGAGTTTGGCTCCTAATTCCCCTTTTCATCTTGTATAGAAGCGAAATTCCCCCTTTACAGGAATTGGCATCAGTCCCACTGCAAAAATTGTCTTGATTTATTACAGATTCAAGAAATTCTACAGCACTTCAAAAGGTAATAACCATTCAGCTTTTTTTCTGAATTGCTCTTATAAAACCACCATATAGTAAAACTTCAGTTCAAAATTTAGAATGAGTGAAAAAAATAGTGGGGGTAGTGACATTGTGTATTGCTTAAGAACTGTTATTCCAGTATGTTAATCTAGTGTTAAATGTCAATGGTGATGGTATGTGTTGACCATCATACTAAGCTTAAAGCAGTTTGAGCATATTCTCAGTTCCTAGGTCAGTTTATGTTGGGTATTTCATTATTGTAGACAAATACTCTAAAGCCCATGGAATGAATGCAGATTCCTCCATTTGAAGATTTAAAGCATTTAATGCTGTGAAATATGCCATCTGTTCTAGCAGAAGTTTCCAAATTAGTACTTTTCAGGATTTGCATTATGTAATACTATACAATGATATAAACAGTATACGTTTGAAACAAAGACTTGGGGTATTTTTGTTACTTAAAATGAATTTCTAATTGTATAATGGTGGTGTTGTTTCAGCTATGTTCTGTGGGCAAGTTTCATTTATTGTACTGAAGAAGAAATGCATTTTGTCAGGAATTTAGTTGTCTAAAGTTAATCCAAATTGTTTCAAAGAGAATGCATGGTTCTCCTGATTTAACCAAATAATTTGCCTGAGTACTTGTAACTTTGACTAAGTGTATACACAAAGGAGGATCATGTCAGATCCACAAACATTGACATTGTCTTATTCGTATTCCAGGTTGTATCCAGTGAAGTGGAAGACGATGACAAGGTGATGATGAAGACGGTGACAACCAAACCTTCCATGAAGACAAGCACTCCAAATAAAGCAATTATACAGGAACCACTGTTTCAGTTTGATGTAAAACTAATCGTCATACATCATAATGTTGTTATTTTTAAAATGGGTTATTTTACCTTTTAAATTGTTCTATGAGGTATTAATTGCTGATAAAAGGGGATAAATGCCTATCCAGCATATGCTTTTAGTGTGTGAGTGATGGTATAATAATACTGTTTCTATCCAGTCAGATTCACTTCATTTGCTGGTAGAATTTGGTCAACTGGTCTGTGTACATGTACATAACTGAAATAATTAATATCTGATATTGCTATGTTGTTAAACAACAAAGTAATAGTTTACAAAAATTGGTTTCAGACTGACATTTCATCTGTAACAACGGGTTCAGAGAATGAAGATAATGATGTATTAGTGTTCAATCAATCAAGTCGAGAAGTCTGTTCTGCTGACATCATACATCTATCAACTACTCGCATTGAAGAGGTAACTTAATTGCTGTGTTTCTTTGTAATTTATACCCTACAAGATCATTATCAACTTGAATACACAAGTTTCTCATGGCTTCTCGCAGTACCCACAATGACTGCCTTCAAGAGATTCATTAATTTGGGGCACATGGCTCTGTGGTTTTTGCTTTTGGCTCCAGGATAAAATATTACCTGCATAACATAGTACTAGTTAGAGGTGAGCAAATGATAATCATACATTGGGTCTCATTAACGCTGTGATGTGACTGTCCTTGAGTCCAAGATTGTCTGTTTTGGTATTCTGCTCGGCTGGTTGGTAAAATCACCCCTTCAGTATCCATACCTTCTCTAAGGAATGGGGGAGTAGTTGTGGACATCATCAAAACAGTAATTTGCATTTTTGAGAAACACTGCTGTGACACGAAAATCATATAAATAAAATGACACACTTACCTAGTTTTATTGTGCGGTCATATCACTTACTTATACATATTTTCTTCACTACTGAAGCCAAGTTCACGACATAATTGCCAAAATAGCCAAAATAGGATATTTGGGAACTCAAACAAGTGCAAATAATGATGTCAGCTTAAGCATAGTAGAAAAATACACACAAATTTTATTGATTGCATTGATAACTGTGTTACGACAAGGGGGAGTGGTCGCTGCAGGGAGTTTGCCCGCTCCCAATCAATGTTTAATTTGTTGAAAAAATAGTGACTAGTTTTACCTTGTTAAATTTTTGTCATCATTTAATCAATCTTTTTTTAAACAAAAGAGGCATTCTGTGCACTGAGTATAGACATTGTAGAGTTGTATTTCCCATGTCACTAATTAAATAACTACATAATGTATTACATTTGTATATTTTCTAATGTTACCATTTGCATAACCCGCATACGTGTCTCTGTACTCCGACTTTTACATGCGTCTCCGTAACAGAGCCACGCTGAAGCCTATAGGAAAAACATGGGATTTTGCTGCATGATTTTAACGGCACTCTTCTGGCGTCTTTATTATTGACCAAACAGACTTATGAGGGTACGGTAAAACTGTAGCAATCTTTCACGAGTAGAAGCAAACAAATATTGAATTTTTAGCACATCTGAGTGCCTCACAATCACTTCGACAAGAAGACAGGGGTCAGGTGTTAATTACTGTAAAAATTGTTGCTAAGGTATCTGTCAATCAATCGTAACTCCGCCCCCAGTGCGCCAGTAAACTATCTAACTTACAAACTGGATGTTGACATCCGTGCTCCCGCTAATTTCGCCCATCAAAGTAGCAATACAAGATGGATTTTAATGTTGAAACAACTTTTTAGGTTTTTGCATGCAGTTTTCGATATCCCATTTTATTCCAAATGTAAAAAATGTCATTATTACATAATTTCCAGATTGCAGACAATAATGACAAAATAGAAGTCATTAAACATTATGACGAAGAAAAGGATTCTCAAAACCATAGTACTTTACAGTCTGCCAAGCAAAACTGTGTCAATTCTACTCAATGCATAACCAAGGAAAGAACACTTAGTACAAAGAAGCCTGATTTGTACACTGTAGAACAATCAGCTATAAATGCTAGACATCCTATGTCGCTAAAGGTTGCAAGAGAGAAGAATTTGTCCTTCAAGAAGAATAAAGAAGCTGGAAAAAAAATGATGCACAATAAATTCCATGACATGTTTGGCAACCCAAAAAGGACCTTGAGTTTTAGTAGCATCCACAGCACACCCTCTCCCAGACGGGGTCAGTTGATGTTTAATAGTGACAAGAAACATCCATCAGTAAACAAGGGGAATAAGCTAGACAAAGAAACAGCTGACAATTCTGTTTTTGAATCAGAGCACCATAGTGATTCCAAAGGGAGAAGTGTTCCAGTTTGTCCTCTGATGAATGACTTTAGTTGTCCCAGAAAGAATCTTTCACTTTTAGTGTTCAAAACTGATGATACAAGATCGTATGATGAGATAGTTAAAACAGTTCCAGTAGGTAAGTTTTGAGTTAAAGGATTTGTTTACATTATATGTATCATTCTGTCACCTATGATACCTGAAAACTGGACTAGAAGGCGTACTAGTCGAGGTGTAGACCGCCTGGCTCCTGATCTGACGGTCATGAGTTAGAGCCCGGCTGAGCTGGTTTGATAACTAACTTTACAATTAAATTTGGTGCGAGTACTGATTTGTAACCCAGGTAACAGTCATTGAGAGAGATTTAATTAAATAAGTTGTAAGAACTTGATTCCATATCTATGTTAAATAAATAAGTGCAAAACTAAAAACCAAAATGGGCTGCGTACTCGATATGCAAGGTAAAGAGATTCTGGCCCTTTTCAGAATGATATCAGTTGATTACGTGAGTATAATCGATGTTATGAAGTTTTTCACATGGTTGTAGTTGCATGAATTAAGTTATTTTTTCTATGAGCCATTACTTGGTTAATACGTTGTTAACAAAATAAGGCGATCTGATGCATCCATAGGGTCAAATTTGAACTATGCTGTCATTCAACATTGGACAACGAAATAAATACCAAAGTGCCAAGTTTTTGCAGCACAAAGTGCATTGATTTATTCAATGGTAATGACTTATTTTACAGATGGCCCACAAGTTCTAAGTGTAATGCAGGGGACAAGTACTTATGTATTTGCAGAATAACTCTCATTGACAATGACATGCAATTTTTAATATTTATGTTGATATATATCCTATTTAGTTATGTGGTTCTTAAGGCATCAAAAGGGTCAGTACAGACCTTGAAACAGACCTTAGTCCTGGAAAAGTCCTTGAAAATGAAAATGACTGGATTTGTCCTTGAAATGTCCTGGTAAAACATGAAATACCACTTGAAAATTTAAGACACTCCTTGAAATCAGAAGACCGCGAAAAAAGTAGATATCTACCATATCAATTTGTGCAGTCATGAGATCGACAAACTTGTGAATACTGGATAAATCGTCATTATTTGTTTCAATTTCAGATGACCTGATGTTGGAAATCCCAACCAAGGGATATGGCATGAAGTCATAATGAGAGGGAGAGTTTTTGGTGCTAAGAGAGTGTCCACAGGCTGATTTTTAATGTGATGAAATTTTCTGTGATGTGATTTGATATATACAGTACAATACTGTATGGAACAGCATTGACAATATGGCAGAGATTGTGGTTATGTTATTGTGTTCGACCTTCTAACTGTGATTAAGTTATTGTGTGATTTGATTTTTTATCAAAACGATCTCACAAAAGATAATACTGTATTTAAATTGCATGGTTTTGGTTTTGCTATAAAAATGTATGAGTTGATGTCATGTGTTTATATACATTGTTGATGTTTGATCAGTTTACAATGTAGTTTTTTTACAAGACTATAATTTGAGCTGATCATTACCTTGTCTGTCAAGTAAGGCATTAAATGACGTGTTCTTCTAGTCAGTATTAAATGTTAATGGATTTTCCCCCCAAAATAATTGTCATATTGTTCACTGCATTGTTCACTAAGTTTGTTGAGAATTTTCTGTTTAAATATGCATTGAAGTTTTTGAGCATTTTATGAAGGAAGTGAAGAGATTAATACAAAATATGATAGTGATTCATGCTTGTAGTGTATTAGTTCATTCATGTGTACCATTTCAAGGGCAGAAATCAGAACAAGGCTATACCAGTTTCACTTTCGCTGCTCAATTTGTTGGATGTGACCATGTTTTGAAATGGAAACACACAATATTGACAAATGTTTACATTACAACAATCTTAAGCTGTGAAAAATGGATTACTATCTAGAATATTTTTGTACAGAAATCAAATTTCATTTTATCAGCCGGACAGATTGGGAAGTGTTTAAAAATGGTTTTATAATCCATTTGTCAATGGAGATTACTCTGGCATTATACACACACAAAAAAAGCTCGAGTGGTTGTCACCGAAATTGTAACATAAGAAAATATACAGATGTAGTACATTGTGTAGTTATTTCATTTGTTATTTGGGTAAATACAACTCTAATTTCTGTACTTGATTTTCCATAATTTGCTTGATTTTCAAAATATAATTTGTTCATATTGCTTATGAAGAAAATTGATTGTGCAGGTTGTGTTTCTGTCTAACTTGTGCAGCCATCTGAACTGTTCACCATCCAATCTAATGGAGTTCTGTCAAACTGTTAATAAGGGAAAGCTAATATCAAAATGCAGATTGGTTTTGTAAAGATTTTAAGGTTTCTCATTTTGATAGCTTTCCGAAAATTGTGTAGATACATGTATGTGTAAAGGCTGGTAAATATGTGATATACTTTGTTGATCAACTCTGTGATGTTATTTCTTATATGTACAATGTTGTCTTGTTGACTCATTTGTAAGAACCTATGATTCATATAGAACCTATGCTATATATGTTATGCCTTTGTGGTGTTTTCTTGTGTACCTAGTGTGTGAAGAAAAATGTGATACCTTTGTTGCAAGTTTACTTTTTGTATATAACTTTGTGACTATCATACATTGTCTGGTGTGTATGTAATGATTGATGTAGGGCTACTTACCATTGGAAATTCTGTTATATAAAGTTATGAAAAAGATTCTTGGTGTTACTTGTTATTCTGTTGAATCAAAACTATTTTTGTTAATTATAGCAAAAACTGCATATGCTGTTAGAGCAACAATCACAAAAATAGTTTTAATATAGGATCTACAACCTCTTCTGTAAGTGACGTCATTTCAAGAAAAAGCAACATGTGATGTCACAATGTGCAATCAGGAATCAATGTTAACTATATGTGATCACTTCATTTTCATATTGCCATATGGGGCAAATATTGCTTACTGTCAGTACATGGTGACGTCACACGTGACGTTTTCTGGAAATGACGTCACTTAAAGAAGAGGTTAATAATCGTACATATGAAAACAATCAGGCTGTGTCTGAAGCCTCCTATGATCGAAAAAAACTTTCATTGATAAATTTGGAAATCAAAAGACCACACCACTTTGTGCTTAGAAAACACTAGTTACTTTTTGGATCTGGATCTGAAACTTGTATATCAACTGCACAGGTTATTGTTATCACAAATGTTACTGATCACTGTTGTCAAAACTCGAGCTTTAAAGGTAAATAGTCTTATTGTATATGAAAATATTGAAACTGATTAAGTTGAGAAAATGGCAAGCTACTGCCTCTACACAGCACTCTAAAGACTGCATTATAACTACTTAAAGGTTTCTTGGAACTGCAAAACATAATGTGTTACCATGTCCATGCGTTGGAATCTAGAATACTCGATAAAGGTATATTGAATATTCTGTGAATTAAAATCCTGTTTGATATAATTCTGACGTATTTGATCATTTGGAAAGTTAAAAAATGCAAAAAATGTTATTTTATCAAGCAAAGTGCAAAGAGAGAGAATAAGTTGCTACAGGGAACGCCACATACATAAGACAATGCCTAAGACACAGACCCGAGGAAACAACAATCCATAAAACATAAGGCACTTGAGGGGCTTCAATGGTACATACGTAAGGGGACAGAGGCGCAAGGAATGGCCTGGCCGACCATAAGGAATAACTTGGAGAATCACAGAGGGCAAACAGTGGGGATTGGGGAAATTAATGGATGGAAAAGATCACAGGACAAGTCAAGACAGCTGGCATCGTAAGGCCGAAACAGGGCAGAAAATAACATGAACACTATATAGAGTGAAATAATTTCACAGGGGAAAAGGAAATATAACATACATTTAAAACACGAAAAGAAATAATAACCATACAGCGAATTAATACAGCCTTGGAACTGTCAGTGATAATACTGGAAACAAGTTATTCTATAAACATTCCAGTGTGCTTAGAACAGTTGACAGAGTCTGGATTCCCAGATCAGTAACAAGCTGAAGATCATGGGTTCCAAATCAAGTGGGGTGGGGAATTTCTTCGCGACAATTTGAACCGTGTGTTCATTCGTCTCCAATGTCTGAGAAATCATGCAGAAAAAGTAGTCATTCGTTTGCGGTGGGGAAATTCAATATTGACTTGGTTACGCAGGAACACATGTAAGGTTGCCCAACAAAACAAACGATCAAACGATTTTGTTAATGTTTGACAGACGTTTGAAAACGCTACATGGCTTGCGTGGTAGGTTTTTTATAACCCAAGTAATTTCATTGATGCGATTTCTTCCGTTTTCCCGCCGATTAAATATAACTTCATAAAAAATATTATTTTTTTTGTTGTGTAATATCCCCATTGTCCTTTTGACAATAATTTGCAACTAGATCTATAAAAAGTTTCAAAAAGAGTGTTTTGATATCGAATCATTGGTGTACACCACATACTATTATTGTGATAAGTCATATCTAAAATTAAAATATACCCATATCATAGTTATTCAAACACATTGTACAATATCTTACATTTCAAATGAAAATATATAAAATTCGGTATAAAAGAAAAAAATAACCCACGGCTGCATAATCAGCAATCTCAGTCACATTTCTTGAAACAGGAACGCATAAATTTTAGCGCATCAAACAACATGAGCAATAAAGAAGCTATTTGCATAGAACAATAATTAACATGAGTACACAGGACATTCAGAAGGCAATGATGTAGCAATGTTGTATATAAATGAAAGAGACGCTGAGAAAATGCCATGTAATATAAATTCTCTACTTGTATTGCATTTCTCTATTAAAATACCAGTTGTAATATGTTTCATTCTGCATGATATTATATTTCTGTGTTACGTTTATGTTCTTAAATTGATATCATCAGTTTATAAATAGCTTTGTATTAACATTTCAGAAAGGACACGACAAACATGAACTGGTGAAATACTAGTTTTATTCTTCTGAATATGTATGCTATTTAAAAAAGAAAAATGTAATGACAATATTTATATATGTGGTGAAAGTATTAATCAAGACAAAAGTGTTAGTCTTTAAACATTTGCACACGAGTTTCCTAAATCGGTATTCACAATCAGCTAACGAGTATAGCTGAAGTCACTGTCCAGTAGCCGAAATTGTTCACTTGAAAAATACTCACTCATTCGAGAATACTCCAGCTTCCCATACTTTTTGTGAATACCGGTAGTGCGAAATCACACTCAAAACTACGAAAGCCTAGTGGTGACTTTTCAGCTTCAAGATTTCACGAGCTCAACTTCGTGAAATCACGATTTCAACTTCACGATTTCACGATTTCAACTTCATGATTTCATGATCGTGAATTTGTAAAGTTGAAATCGTGAAATTGAATTCATGCAGATGAAATCGTTAATTCGTAAAATTGAATTCGTGCATTCATGAAGATGAACTCGTGAATTTGTCTTTCATTAATACACCTAATTTTATTACGCAAAACTAGGTTTATTAATGAAACACAAATTCGTTCATGGCTGTTAAAAACTTGGAGGAGAGAAAATTATTTTGCATCTGTGAAAGTTCGTAACATCTATGCGTATAAAGTAACTGGCGCCAGTAGGTGTCTCGTTCAATGCGCTTTCTCCGAATTATGCTGTCAGCCACGCCATCTCGGATCAGTTTTTCAATATACTCGGATGTCTCATCAATAAAATCTTTTTTGTCTCTGCAATCATCCAAATAGATGTTATAAACATAGCATATAAATACTAGTAACAGTAACCGATTCTACTTACCATCACACGACAATTACACACGTTTTCATTCGAAATATTTTCGATGATTAACAAACATCAAACCTCAACCAAGTTTTTTTTTCAATACGGGAACTAAGAGTTAAAGTATATATTCATAAGACATGTAATATGACAGATTCGATCAAGCACGTTAAACCGTGACTTTTCATAATCCAGTTTTATGAGATTCTTAAAAGTGTATTTTACATGGCAACATGATGGCAAATAAATCGTAAAATATTCTCACAAAATTTGGTCAGTCTACTTACGTCATAATGACCTCATCAATTAAGCCAATCGACCTTGCCTCCTCCGCAGAAATCGGGATTGAACTTTCAACCAAGCTCCTTGCGACGTCAAGACCAACTCGCCTTGGTAGGAAGTACGACCAGTATTCCGAGCCGTACAAATGCATTGTTTTATAAGAAGGCGTGAGTAGTGTACCCTTAAAAAAACAAAGCCTATCAGCTACATATAGTAAACATTTACAATATCGGATAGATTCCTGGAGAATCGTGTGTCTTTTAAGCGTCGTTTGATACCGTACACCGTAGGATCACTTTTATATTGACGCGTTTCTAAACCGAAAGTTGCATATTATAGACATAAAAGACTCAGTCTAACGAAAAATTGCCAATTGATGTCGCCGACAATTCTGACGTCGATGTTATCTTATAAAGCCCATACAACTGTCTACACTTACCATCAGAATTTCTAAAAGTTATGGTCCGCAAAACTAGATGAGTATTTATACGTGCGTTCTAGAAGTCGTGAAGCAAAAAAATGAGTGATATTGGATTCTTTGCAAAAAAGTGTTTTATTTATTATAGTGTCACCCCTATTTAAAGGGTTAGCCAATTCTGACTTATGAGACACCTACTTTCTGAGCACATTTACTTCCCGATTCCTATCATTTCAATGCCAGGCACTAGGCAGGTAGACGCACTGTTACCATTATTTAACTAGCTGGCGACTCACCAACCGGCTATATCAGAACGGACCCCTGCCGGGATTCGAACCTTCGACATACCGCTCCCAAAGCGGATGCCTCAACCACTCGGCCAAGGGAGACGGTTGCATGTTCATTTATTGCTAATAAATATGCAATAACAATACATTATAGAAATAGGTATACATCTTGGTAACGTGTGGCTCGTAGGTTAGAACAAACGTCCCGTATAATAGAAACAATAGGATAGTTCGACTTTAATGTTAATAATATGATGACTCTAAGTTTTATGTGAAAAATGGTTAGAAACATATTCTTAAGAGGTAAATATATACATAAAACAATTCGTTTTATGTTTCAATCTATCTAAATGGGAAGAAAAGCCTATGAAGGTCATTTGAATTGGTATGTATTTATAGTTATTGCAAACAGTATGTGATATCTTCAAACTGGAACATGATTCATTTGTCCCGTAAATTAGAATAATTTTCGCCTTTTTGTCTGTTTTGGTTAAACGTATCGCACCAGATTGAAAGTGTTTCACATTAATAAATAATATTTAACAAGAAAGTTATTGCAAACAGTATGTGATATCTTCAAACTGGAACATGATTCATTTGTCCCGTAAATTAGAAATAATTTTCGCCTTTTTGTCTGTTTTTGGTTAAACGTATCGCACCAGATTGAAAGTGTTTCACATAAATAAATAATATTTAACAAGAAAGTCAACATTTGTAATCTAATAGTTGAACATTAGAACACTATTTCATATATGCACGAAGTCAACAATATATGTATACGTGTATTGTTATCTCATGATGGCCAAATATAAGTCCCAACGGATGAAATACATGTACATACTATCTGTTCATGGGTTTATTGAAGTCAAAGATAGCATCTTGGTATTTAAAGAACCAACATGCGTTTGTCGACTCTGTTATGAAAAGATAGTGAGACAAGAAGGTAGAAGGGACGCAGTAATTTTGAAGGAAGTAGAATCACGAAATGGTGATAGCGTTTTCTTAATGAATGAAAGAAATCAAACCGAATAATAACAAATAGAATAAATACAATGAAATGAAAATGATTTAAGCAAAATTAAAGTGCCTGACTTTATAGGGGCTGTACAAGACATCTGCTATATTAGACACATGTTTAAAATTGATACCATAAATGAATGCATGTATGTAACTTAACGCGGAAAATGAGTTTATTCAGATTCATGAGACCGCCCAAGGTTTATTAAATTTTGATCGAAGTACGAAATGTTCTTCGTGAGGTTAGTGTTTCAGTAGCAACACAAATAAGTGGGCGAATACTCGCCATCCTTGAAGATCTAATACATTCCATGGAACTTAGAAAATACCGATGAGCTCATTATAATTTACGGGACAATATAGTTTTTAGTCGTATACTTAAGAAACAATATATTACATAAAATAATGTCAAATGGGATATATTCAAACTGATAATTTTAAGTCGTTTGCTTGACTGCACTCAAACTAACTGAAATATGTGTAACTGGGATAATTGTACTTTTATGGCATTTCATTTAGATTTATGCTAAAGTTAAGAAGCAGATTCTTCAAAAAAACACAAAATATAGAATACTATTTATTGCATCTTGTATTATTTTCCTAAGTTACGATGTATGCAAACCTTTTAAATCAGCTGATTCATAAAGTTTATTTCCCCTACTAACATGCTACAATTGGCCATGGGATGAAAGTGGTAGGTAATTTAATTTAATTATTTTACCTTGGATAGGATTAATTATAATAGAGTCCTTTGAAAACTTATAGTGGAACATGTTTAATCAAATAAAATGAACTTTACTTTTGAGTTACATTTGAACAATTTCGGAATTAAACATAGCAGACATAACCTCAACCAATGCTGAATATAAAACTGGCAAATATGAAAGTAGGAAATTCAACTTTGTGTTATGCGATTCGGCAATTTTTCGTGAGACTGAGTCAAAAACGAAAGTAGCGATTTTGACAAATCGTAAATGATGTTCTAATGTGTCATTTTGATAACGAACAGGGAAACACGTTAAGTTTCATTACATCAAAATACTTTTCATACGGGTTTTTAATGAAAATCAACAATCGTCAAATTAGATAATCGTCACACTGGAAACCGTTTATGCCCCGAGTTCATCAATGACACCAAATAATCTTCCAAGAAGTAAAGAGTTAAACGTCTCATACATTTAACAACTCTTTTACAAACATTAATTACACTTCTTGCTGCTTTTTTGGCGTTACTTCCGGTTTCGTGATTTTGTTTTTCACAAAAACACCTGCATGTTAACAATATGGCATAATAGGGAAAGTAAGTAATCAAAATTATTTTAGAATTTAAATAATTTCATTTATTTTTTCGAGATCCCCTTCAGAAACGTCGTTAGCTACGCACCGGCTTGTGTACTCGTCGCATTAGTCATAGGCGACCGGTTTTGCTGGTTTCTGTTTTTAAATTGTACGAGGGTAACAAAGCTGGGTACCAACGGGGAGTATATAATGCAAAAATCCCGTGCATTATCACTTGCTGAAATATTTTCTGACCGTCGTGTTAGAATCGTTATACCTGTAAATTTAAAGTTTGCAATATGCCACGTGGTGTTGGAAGGCGAAGGCAACCACCAGCGAGAGTATTACGGAACCGGGTAGTGGCTCCACCAGAACAGCCTGCCCCTCCCAGGCCTGCTAGAGGACGCAAACGTAGACGGGCGGCGGTAGAAGAACCTCAACAGCTGGTGGAGGAAAACAACTTAGATGAACGTGCTTTGGAAGCACGCGGAGGTAATGCCGCTTATATTGATAACAATGTTGTTGATTTTGAACATGTATTACAACGGCAAAATGTTACAGAGGATGCTGAGAATACAGGCATTCCTGCTGAGCATATGTCAAATGACTTAATGGGGTGTGGCAACCCGTCCCAACGTAATAACGTAAGGAATTGTTGTGACCACCAAATACTTCTAGGTGCGGTATCAAATACCAGCTCTTTAAATAGTATTCGTTTGGCGGACGACGATTTAGCGGCTCATGTGCCGTCATCCCTAAAACAGAAGATTTTTAAGGGTGACTATGTCAATTTGGCTTTATTATTAAAAGGGGCGGTAGAACTGTCCGAATTCTGTAAAGGTACAGTGTTCAAATTGAATAGCGATGGGAACATTGAATCAGCCCAAAAGGAATGTAAAGACCAGATTAATGATATAGAAAAATGGACGAACGCTTTCATCATTTACGCATCTATTTATTTATCAAACCATGCCGATAGAGTTTACGAAATGTTACATTACATGTTCAACATTAGGGATTGTGCGTCACGTCAGGGTAATTTTGCATGGCGTACTTATGACGAGCAGTTCCGTCTAAGACAAGCAATTACCCCAAGCTCATGGTCCAAAATAAATAACGATCTATGGTGGCGTTGCGTTCAACTTAGGCCAGCACAAGGGACCAATTGGTCCAATACTAGAAATCATTCAAGTCCTACTAGTTTCACGTGCAATGAATTTAACAAGGGTAATTGCTCTTGGCCGAATTGTAAATTTCCACATGTTTGTTCCACGTGCTCAGGTCATCATCCATCGGTGAGCTGTACCAATAATGCTAAGACGGATGGAACTCATTCAGACGGGAATTAGAAATGAAAGTTATGTTTTCTCCTCATCCCAAAATTATTATTATCAATCTTGGTGGCAACGATTTGTCATCTGTATCCATTTTACACCTTAAAGACCTTATCCGGACCGAATTAGTTTATCTACGAAACGCGTTCCCCGAGGCCATCTTAGTCTGGCTTGATATTCTACAGAGACGGGTCTGGGGTAGCGCGTTGTATACATATAGCGCTATGGAAAAAAAGCGTCAGCGCGTTAACAGAATTGGGCACCAACTAGTGAAAAGTCTATGCAAATATGACATATGCGTGCCTGACATTGATTCCAAAACCGGTTTCTTCCGTCACGACGGAATTCACCTGAACGATGTAGGCCTAGAGTTTTATCTAGACTATATTAGAGATATCATTTTAAAACATAAGGAATTTTTTGGGGTATAAATTAGGAAATTTATTGTGGCCAGAAAAAATTGTCGACCGGGAGGCAGACGGATCATTAATAGGTTTCTTCTTTTATAATTAAATAATTAATGTATTTTAAATGTGTTTAACCGATCAGGGCTCCTCTTCTCGTTTCTGGGAATCCAACTTGGGAACGAGGGGCCTCTGATTGGGATTCTAAATTGATTTGGAGATTTTACGATGTACTACGGAAAGGTATCATACGGTGGATCAGTGAGTGTGTCCGCTGGCTAGTAATTTAATAGTAATAGGTTTTGCCCTCATGTAATTGGTAATTCCTAAGTTGTTGTTGCTTTACTTACTTATATTGCTATACGCTGTAGTATAGCTGCGTGATACCTTTGGACCGAAGCTGATTCACGCACTGTCACCGCTTGTGGCAGAGTAAGTTGGTTGTGTAATGCCACGGTGTGTGGCAAAGTAAGTTGGTTGTGTAATGCCACGGTGTGTGGCCAAGTAAGTTGGTTGTGTAAGTTGGTATGATACGGCCACGGTTGGTGGTCCTGCGTTGTTGCATCGTGTGATGCTTGGCATGCTGTATATTCGATCGACTCCGGGTTGCGGTCTCATTCACTCACGTGGTATCCGGTGTGGATGGGATCGGGATCTGGTTGTCGATCGTCGTACAGTTGAGTTAGTCTGGTAACACAGCCGCGGCTCGTGGCTTGTACGGTAAATAGCGTGGTACATCTCGAAAGGTAATAAAAAATATAAGCAACAATGTATAATCAAATAGCATATAACATCCGTTTTCCTTCCGGTCGACATAATTTACACTGACATCCACGGGCAATATCCGGTTTGTCTTGAGCGGCCAATCTTATCCACATATATACTTTAATGGATTACATATATATCATATTGAATGTAATAAATTGTGTATTATTTGACGTGTGTTGTCATTCATTCGAGTATGAAAATAATCAAAATTATTTTAGAATTTAAATAATTTCATTTATTTTTTCGAGATCCCCTTCAGAAACGTCGTTAGCTACGCACCGGCTTGTGTACTCGTCGCATTAGTCATAGGCGACCGGTTTTGCTGGTTTCTGTTTTTAAATTGTACGAGGGTAACAAAGCTGGGTACCAACGGGGAGTATATAATGCAAAAATCCCGTGCATTATCACTTGCTGAAATATTTTCTGACCGTCGTGTTAGAATCGTTATCCCTCCCGCCACACCCCATTATATGATTTACTGTTAGATGTTTGTATATTGGTAATTGATATGGTTTATTATACATGTTGTATCTGATATTACTATATCAAGATGGTGTTATTTATTGGAGCTGTTTGGTAATTAAATTAGTTATTGGTTAACAATGCCATATGTGAACCCATTAGGTGGTTTGGCGAAAACAGTTTTAGTGCCATGCGTTTTCATGGATAACAGGCTTAATAATTTATCAATTTATAACATATCAGTTTCATGTCATATTAGGACGGGTATAATTGCTGTTGAGTATATATATTTTACAGGATGTTTGGAGGAACTTATGTTGACATGGTATCGATAGTTTCTTTACTTGGAGAGCACGATGGTGATACACTAAACAGTACACATTGAGATGTTGCCACGACGACTAATGAACAACGACCTCAGTTATCTGCCACTGGTGTTAGAATGGCTTCATCTGCGAACTTGTGTTTTGTGTAACGAAATTATTATTCACGGAACTGTGGCAATTCTGAAGTACTATACGTCAACCACAGGGGAACAGCACTTGTTGTTAGGTGATTCATCAGCTTTTACTCACACACTTTTTGGAAAATGTTGAATTCTACCATTTGGAAGTGTACTGACTGGTATTTACGCGTGTGTTTGTAACTTTCGTGTTTTATCTATACATTGTGGCATTCATGGTGCTCTCCAGACGATTTTGATATTACATTGATGTTATAGGATACATGTTAATATGTGAACGTTAATTGTATTTGTTGGTGGCTTCATAATTTTATTGTCGCTCTAACAGTTAAGCCAGAAAAAATTGTCGACCGGGAGGCAGACGGATCATTAATAGGTTTCTTCTTTTATAATTAAATAATTAATGTATTTTAAATGTGTTTAACCGATCAGGGCTCCTCTTCTCGTTTCTGGGAATCCAACTTGGGAACGAGGGGCCTCTGATTGGGATTCTAAATTGATTTGGAGATTTTACGATGTACTACGGAAAGGTATCATACGGTGGATCAGTGAGTGTGTCCGCTGGCTAGTAATTTAATAGTAATAGGTTTTGCCCTCATGTAATTGGTAATTCCTAAGTTGTTGTTGCTTTACTTACTTATATTGCTATACGCTGTAGTATAGCTGCGTGATACCTTTGGACCGAAGCTGATTCACGCACTGTCACCGCTTGTGGCAGAGTAAGTTGGTTGTGTAATGCCACGGTGTGTGGCAAAGTAAGTTGGTTGTGTAATGCCACGGTGTGTGGCCAAGTAAGTTGGTTGTGTAAGTTGGTATGATACGGCCACGGTTGGTGGTCCTGCGTTGTTGCATCGTGTGATGCTTGGCATGCTGTATATTCGATCGACTCCGGGTTGCGGTCTCATTCACTCACGTGGTATCCGGTGTGGATGGGATCGGGATCTGGTTGTCGATCGTCGTACAGTTGAGTTAGTCTGGTAACACAGCCGCGGCTCGTGGCTTGTACGGTAAATAGCGTGGTACATCTCGAAAGGTAATAAAAAATATAAGCAACAATGTATAATCAAATAGCATATAACATCCGTTTTCCTTCCGGTCGACATAATTTACACTGACATCCACGGGCAATATCCGGTTTGTCTTGAGCGGCCAATCTTATCCACATATATACTTTAATGGATTACATATATATCATATTGAATGTAATAAATTGTGTATTATTTGACGTGTGTTGTCATTCATTCGAGTATGAAAATAAACATCTTCTGCTCGACAAATGGAAAAACTATGCAATACTTATATATATCCTCGCTCGTTTAATTCTATAAATCACAATTAACCCTCCAAAACATCCATGGAGTAGAAGCTTAAGTTTTTGACGTCTAAAATTGTACATAAATCTGGTATATAATAATAAAACTTGATAGGGAAGTACTTGACGTCATAACCAACGTCACTAATACAGGTGTTGTCATGGAAGCGCTCAAATTATATCCACTATGAGGTTAATGTGTAAGAAAAAGGATTTTGTGACCAGTCTATCTTTTTAAAATGACACAATCTAGTGCTCTCCGCTTGAAATGTCTTCTTTATTTGGTAGTTGGAAGAAGATATTACCTCCCTACCTTGCAGACATAACTATATCTAATTGTATTTACTTGACATCGATGCAGTCTTTTCGTATATTTGTGATTATAACACTTTTTTTAATTTAAGACTTATAATTTATAACACTTGTATGCATAATCATATAGATGTACATAATAAATGGTTTACATAAATTCAACAGAGAATACCCACCCTTTTGTGTCAACAGCATATTCATCAAATCATGAAAAATGTATGCCAGACAAAATGAGATGTCGTGTTATTTCAGTGTGGCATAATATCGTATTTGAGAAAATCAAACAAGCTCTTGTATTTCAGTACAGATGTGACCTTTTATCTTAAACTTCCGGCTTCCGTTTCACGAAAAATACGTATGTAGGAGGACTGTTTCAATATAATGCAACTGGAGTCATAAGTTAACAATTTCCATAAAATGTTCGTTTCTTTTTTGCTTTAAGAAAAAACTTCAATAGTTTAATTCAGTTTTCGTAATATCATAGACATGCCGTTCACCTGCTCCTCATGTGGCATACCAAACTTTGCAACAAGTCTCTTCGAACAAGTCCACCACAGTTCGTCAACCAGTGCCAACATCACAGCCTGCACTCAGTTCTCAGTAGCGACACCTCTTACGCAGAAACCAACATCAGCTGTAACATATCTAACATCTAAAGCATATCCAATTCATGCAGCAACTCATCTACTAACGATAGTTCTAGACCACGATGTTCAAGCCCTAAACCTAAACAACGTCTCGAGCATATCTACTTCTACTTGTAAAGAACACTATTTTCTGTGAACCGGTAGAGATTGAAACCCCATGTGACATTGTCTTCTCAAATATTGAATGCATCAACAAAGAGCTACTCATCATTGGCTTAGCACATCGACCCACCAACAATGATGAAAACTAACGAACTTTATAAAGCCATCGCTAATGCCTGTTCTAAATACAAGAAAGGTACGATCTGGGAAACAGGAGATCTTAATCTACCCGACATTCACTGGACCAGAAACTCCATCAGTGGTCATCAGTAGAGAATAATAATAAATGAACAGTACCTTCTTATTGAGCCTGAACTTGGCCCCTCTCAAGTTGTTAATTTTCCGACACGTGGAAAAAAACACACTAAACGTGTTCCTCACAAACCGCCCTCAGCTCATAAACAGATACACAGCAATACCAGGCATCAGTGATCATGATGTTATTTTTGTAGATGCTTCATGTGTGCAACCAGGCGCAAGCAGCCAGTCCAATCATTATACATTAGGGGTAAGGCAGACACAACAAAAACACAACAAGAAATGGGCAATGCCCCCAAACCAGGTTTAGTACGTAGTGAAACGGTGACCTTGACCTTTGACATTACTATTCCAAAAGCAATCCCAAGCGAGTTCTCCACATGTTCTTACTATACACCAAATTTGATGCAAATATGACCAACGAAACTCAAGTTATTCGCCGGAAACCAAATTTCTATTTTTAGTAACGGTGACCTTGACCTTAGACGGACCAAAAGCAATCCCAAGCGAGCTCCCCACATGTTCTTACTATACACCAAGTTTGATGTCAATACGATGAAAGGAACTCAAGATATTCGCCGGAAACCAAATTTCTATTTTTAGTAACGGTGACCTTGACCTTAGACGGACCGAACCCAAAAGCAATCCCAAGCGAGCTCTCCACATGTTCTTACTATACACCAAGTTTGATGTCAATACGATGAAAGGAACTCAAGTTATTCGCCGGAAACCAAATTTCTATTTTTAGTAACGGTGACCTTGACCTTAGACGGACCGAACCAAAAGGAATCCCAAGCGAGTTCTCCACATGTTCTTACTATACACCAAGTTTGATGTCAATACGATGAAAGGAACTCAAGTTATTCGCCGGAAACCAAATTTCTATTTTTAGTAACGGTGACCTTAGACGGACCGTACCCAAAAGCAATCCCAAGCGAGCTCTCCACATGTTCTTACTATACACCAAGTTTGATGTCAATACGATGAAAGGAACTCAAGTTATTCGCCGGAAACCACCAGTTTGACGCCCGCCCGCCCGCCCGCCCGCCCAACGACATACGCTATTCTAATAACCTGGTTTTCGTTGAAAACCTGGTTAATAAAACTGAAATTCAAAACTCTTATCAGACACCATCAACAGCCTATAACCTCTACATGCAATATTGACACCATTTGGAAAATCTTCAAAGAAGGGTGCAAGCACATCATCACGATGAAGTCCTTGCATGACCGAACCCCCAGAGATTCAGCCAGTCTTTGATTTCAGGAGATGTTAGGCGACTGACAAGATTGAAAAAAAACGTTGGTTTCGTCGTGCAAAGAGGTCTGGCTCTAGCACTGACTGGGACAAATACCAGAATACTAAACGCCTGATCCGACGTGCATGTAGAATAGCACACACTAACCATGTAAATGGTATGTTGATAGATTAGTAGTTAATACTGTTAATACCGAATGAAAACCCCAATGTGTTCTGGAGTTACATAAAGTCAAGGAGAAAGGACAATCTGGGCGTTTCATCTATGAAGAAAGATGACCTCACATTCTGCGATGCGCAACAGAAAGACCAGTTTTCCTCCGTAATCACTGATGAAGACCTTTCACACCACCTATATCTCCCACCCAGCTCCGTTCCTTCCATGAAGCACATAACAATCACGGTACCAGGAGTTCAGAAAATCTAAAATACCACAAAGCTGGAGGCCCAGACAAGATTCCCTCGGGTCTTCTGAAACTGGCCGCTCCAGGGCTACCAATACTTTCCTTCGCCAAGGGCAAATCCCCGCAGACTGCAAATCAGCTCTCGTCTCTCCTGTATTCAAAAATGGTACTCGCTCAACACCGTCAAACTACCCTCCGATATCTCTAACTTCTATCTCCTGTAAAGTCCTCGAGCACATTGTCTTTAGCAACGTCATGTCACGTTTTGATTCTTTCTTTGAACATCCTTACAGACATTCAATATGGCTTTCGACGTCATCGAGCGGGCGAACTCAACTTATTGAAACAATGAACGATCTCTACAAGGGCATTGCTAACAACACACAAATCGATGCAATTCTACTTGATTTTAGCAAAGCTTAAGATAAAGTACCTCATTGATCAACGACTTCTCCAGAAGCTTGACCACTAAGGTATCCGTGGCACCACACATTCCTGGATTACTGGCTTCATGTCATCTCGTACCCAACGTTTCGTCCTTGTCGGCTCCTCATCCGCGTCACCCCCAGTGACATCAGGTGTTCCCCAAGGTAGCGTCCAGGGGCCGCTCCTCTTCCTCGCGCAATGATATGCATAGGCAGGTTAAGTCAACTGCCCGTCTGTTTGCCGGAGACAGTTTGCTCTATCGGACCATTAAGAGTCAGGGGGACGCCACACAGCTACAACCTTCAAGCTTGGGAATGTGATTGGCAGATGTCGTTTCATCCGGACAAGTGCGAAGTCATTCATGTCAGCACTAAAAGTTACATCCTCCAAACTCAGTACACCATCCATGGAAAAACCCTCTCCACAACTAATTCAGCAAAAAAAATTGGGAGTATCCATCTCTCCTGACCTATCATCGTCAAATCATGTAAACAACATCACCAAGAAAGCACATTCAGCTGTGTCCTTTCTCAGAAGAAACCTCTCGTCATGTCCACCCAAAGCTAAGACATATACCAAACTGCCCCCCCCCCCCCCCATTTAAGCCATCAAGAATTCCCACAAGGGTGCACAACCATCAATTCAACCAGCTTTCAGCAAGGAAATCAGTCTACTTACACAGATTTTATCCAGCATCCATCCTTATCTGGAACCGACTGTCAAAAGAAGTAGACAGCCAGCCCACTCTCTACAGGTTCCAGTCGGCCTTTGTGAGACTGGGAGGCATCTAAAAACTTAACTGAGAACTGTTTTTACCGTTTTTTTATTCAATGTTTTATCTGTAAAAAGCTTTTCCGACTGCTGTGTTTGTTCAATATTTTATCCATATCGCGAGAATACTGTCCGAGTGATTCGATTACTAAAGATGATGATGAAAGAGAAGTAATACGTTGCTACAGGGAACGCCACATACATAAGACAGTGCCTCCCCACAGAGTCAATTTTAGGATTACCCAACAAACACTGGCAAACCAAAGATCCAAATTCCAGTCGAGAACCATAATGTCTGCCCTATAAGTGTTTTTGTAGAAAAAGGAAATAATCACCAATCGAAAGGTCTGGGGATTAGAGGAGCATGGGTCAGAACAGGAATATATATATATTTTCTGCTTTAAAAGTCGACAACAACAGCTGATGTGTGGGAAGGTGCATTGTCGTGTAACAAAGACATGTAATGAGTGCCTCTACCTGGACGGGGCCCACCATGCCGGTTTTTAAGTTTCCTTTTCTTTATAGAATGACCCACTAGCAGATTTCTATGGAACATATATTGTAGTCATGAAAATATAGTATTATGTTTGTGTTATATTACATTATGTACTAAGTTCTTTACATATTGTGCAAACATATTTAAAACTATGTTATGTCCGTATATCGTTATAGGTTGTGCCTTTAAAATTGTATTAGATTATGTAGATACATCTTTATACCATGTAAACAACTAATTACGTTATGTGCAGCCTTTATCAAATTATGTCCATACTTTTATTTATTTTATATTATGTCATGCTTTATTTTGATCATGTGCTTTTATCTTTACATGTTGTGCATCTTTTGACATATTATGTTGTTGATTATGTTAATTCATTCTGTCGTGACGTTATTATAAATTGTGCAAATTTTGTTATGTAATGATAACTTTATTATATCTTGTGTACAGTTTTTATGTAGTGGTAACTCTATTAAATCATGTGCAATCTTTTATTTGTAAGTTCAATTATCATTAACATAATCTCACAGAAATTGCAAGTTATTTAATATTAATGGCAGTCATTCACACTTTTTAACGAAATTAGACACTTATTATTCGTATGCTGTATGTTAATTTACCTCATGAGATATCGCGAGATCACAAGCCGCTGCCATCATGGCGCCACCTGCTCCAGCATTACCACGTAGAACAGCAACCGTTGTTTTGTTTGTCATGTTTACGAAAGTCTCGATGACGTCATTAATAGCGTTGATATTTGCCCATGCTTCCACTGCCTTGTTAGGACTGCTCTCGATGACGCACAAATTAATTCCTGATACGACAAAAAATAAAATTTGAAGTTTCTGGATTCAGCTCACTTTGAACTATTAACTGATCAAATAAACAACGAGTGTGCAATTTACATGACTGTCTAAACGCAAATGACAATGAACGATGTACAGGTGACTTTTATGATAAAATCAGGCAGCACTTTTATATCATATAATGTTCTAGATTGAAGAAAAGATAATCCAGTATAAAACGATCGCTTGGAAAATGATACATTTGTGTCAGTATGTGTTCTATGAATGAAATGTATATTCATATATATCAGTGCAGACCTGTCAAAAAGAATCTGTCACCTCCCATTAAAGCGACAACTTTAATATCTTCCATTTCGCCCAATCGAGCCAAAGTGTGTTTGAGTCGAGTCGCTTGTTGACGATCCATTGCGCCATTATAGAAATCAAAGTAGACAAAGGCAATTTGTCCTTTTCTAACAACATAAACATCATTTTGATTACAGGGATCTTGAATTGGTGTGAGAAAGACATTGGTTTTCAGGACATTAGTAAGAAAGTCAACTGACGGAAGCTTTACAGCTGGCTCTTTAGTCATCTGAAAAGGAAAATGTTCAATAAGAATTCACATTAGCATAGTAAAATAATCTTAATTTCTGCTAAATAGCACACCCAAACCGTATGTTGATGGTAAAATGGTGTTTTATTGTTGGGTTAATAGAAACTCATTAATAAAAGTTCAGGTGCACACATATTATGGTTTTACTGGTTGTTCGATTTACCCTTTTCATTTGCCCAATCCATATACCATAATCATCACCAGATTTAATGAGAATAGATTTATTTCTTTGCGCCACGATATCTCCAGGCTTGGCTTTCTTCATTAGCTCGGCGACTTGTCTAGATGACTTCCCAGTTTCAACATGCGCATCAAACAATCTATATTTGCCGCTGAACCCAGGTATATCCAGTCTCCCGATAGCACCTGGTCTAGTGTCAGACATGCGCACTTGAGAAGATATAGTGTCCGAACAGGAGGTTCAGTCAATGAGTCGATCGTGATGTTTCATGTTTCGAGTAAAAGTACCACTCACGTCAAGATCACCCAAAGCGGATGGTGGAATTGACTGACAAAGCCTAGAAAGCGAATCAACAACGCATTTGACAGCAGCATCTGATGTTTCACCATTATACAGTGAGCTTTTTGTGCTGTTTTCTGGAACTGGAAAGTTCTCGGTACACCAAACATCTCCCTCGTCAAACACATGCGATGCTTCAAGAACGGTAACTCCCCAAATTGGTTCTTTTTTCAGAATAGCCCAGTCTAAAGAACACGCCCCACGGTCGCCTGCTATACCAGGGTGTACAATCAAACAGGGTCTCTCACGATTACTGTATAATTCGTCTGGTATCTTTGATTTCATGAAAGGGCAAACAATCACGTCGGGTTGAAATTCCTTCACTCCACAAATCATCTGTGTAGGATCGCTCGTTTCGATCAAGCTACTCTTCACCTGGAAGCGATATAGATTTGTTTTGCAGTTCATATCTGACTCTGTGTACCTTTGATTTTGATACAGTAAAGAAACAAACGATTTATAACATTCATGGTGCACATACACAATATATATTGAAATGGTATTTCCCGTAATGCGACCAGTCAAAGTAGTATAGTATGCATGAAATGTTCATTGTGCCGACTTTAAAAACTTTAAAGAAGCCACTATTATAGCGTTAGATTTGAAAAAAAAAAACAATACTAATTTCTAAGTATGTGTGTATAAAGACTGGCTTTACAGGAATATTGTCGCATCATTCGTGTGCTTCGGTACGTGTTTGGAAAAAGGTACAAATGACAAACTATTAAAACTAGAAATAATCTATCACAAACCTTTCTGCTTTTCAATGCATATTGAACTCTTCTTGTCAGTGTATTGACTTGTTCGCTTATCAACAACACACGCAAGTTATCCTTCAATTTCACAGGAATCTGATTTGGTGTTGGCAACGTCTTCTTAAATATCGACATCTTCACCTTAAATATATTGCCCTTAAACAATGTTAATCAATCTCAAATCCATATTCTATTCAAGTGTAATCGATGTATATATTGATGTACGTATCGATCATCCACAAGTCGACAAGTCGAAAACACGACAAACGACTAGTCGATTAAGCGTGGCAACAAGAAGAAAACACGGCACATTCATAGCGAAAAGGCGACGTCGCTTTCTCGCCATCGGTTTGTCGCAGTTTCGCCTTGTCAACTTAACGCCCCGGCAACACAAAAACACGAAAACCCACCAAAGCATCACGTTGTATTATGATTGTTAGGTTTACATTATAAAACAATACAGTTGTAAAATATTACAATAGATTATTAATGTATATGCAAAGAGATGTTGAGCACCTTGGTATTGCTATATATATTATAGTATTATAGTGCTTTAAATTCAGATTACTAAAATGTCAGACCATAGTATATGTGAACAGTAATTTGAAAATGAATCAATTAACTATATGCCAGAGCAGAGATTGTTCATAATAAAATATATGGGAAGCACAAGAAAGAATGTAAAAGTATATTACTGTATATACATGTAGTACCAAATGTGACAACACGATTGAAAATTATACAATTCACAAGAAATATACTGTCTTAATTAGAAGTGTTATTTTGTTTTTGCTTATCAGTAACAATATCTTATTTTATTACCATAAAAAACCAAGAATATCATAAAGCTGGGTTTTCAAAAAGAGAGTTAAGTATGTTATAAATTGGATTGTGACAGTTCCTTCCCTTGACTAATCTGTTTGCTGAACTGCAATAGGAAATAACATAGTTTAATGTTGAGTAAAGCATTGCTGTACAAAAGATAATTTTACATGTTTATAGAAAATAGATTGGAGATACAAAGAAAAGGTAAAGAAAAAAATGCACTATATATAAACTTTATTCAATAGAATAGCTTGACATTTTAGTGTAAAAATATATGTTTTAATCTTTTCCTTAAATGTTTCTATATTTGGAAGAGATTTATTCATTTTACTTTATACATATGTTGTTTTGCAACTAAAACATGACATTTAAAGAAGTCTGTAGTCTCATATTTGCAAGAATAATATCACACTTAGACCAGTTTGTAAAGATGTCATTAAAGTCTTGGTTTATCCAATCTTTCAGTTGGTCCCAAAAGGCGTATGCATGTCTACACTAAACAAATAAATCTAAAATACTCGCCGAGTGGTCATGGCAGAATGTACACTCTCCAGAAATAACTAGCCCCATTTTTGATAGAATGCGGTTTGTACCAAGAATTCTGTGATTAATTCTATACTGCAGCCAATTGAATGATGAGTCTTTAGAGTAGTCAAATGGTATTTCATTACAGAACTTCCAATTAAAGTGTTGATATATGTCTAGCTATGTTCTCCATTTTGTCTGAGATTTTAATTCTAACATTTTGTTATTGAATGTATCATAAATATGTCGACATCCTTTGTTTGCACTGCAAATGAGTTTAACCGATGGTGGTTGGATTGGATGTGCTAATGTGCTTTGTGGCATTCTAATATCTTAAATTCTAATGGCCCTTAACAGTTCTCTTAGCATAACGGACCGGCAATCCGTAGACCTGGGTTCGATTCCCGGTAGCGCCATTGACCGATGTTTCGTGTTTCTCAAACATGACATTATTTTTAAAACAATTTATCAAACTGTTATATTGTAGAAAGTGAGTTCTGACTTGCCATTTTTCTATGACAAGCTCATATGTTAAGAAGGATCCATTATTGCCCAACAAATCTGCAACAAATCTCGTTCCTTTTACAAAATAATTATTAAAACATAAATTTTGTGCTGCCATTTTAGATAAGTTGTTATACCAAATGGGTACTGTCTGATATTTTTTATTATTCACTGAGATATTATCTGACATTTTGTGAAATTTACACGAACAATAATAGACATCAAAAGAGATAAGCATTTGAGAGTTTTAAGTGATGAAAAATCACAAGCTTTCATTGTTCATATGTTTTAAGCTCTTGTAAGTACTTAATATGTGTAAACAAACTATCAGATCAAATTACTTAGAATGCAGTGTTGATTCTACTAGCGTGTCCTATCATTATAGTTTTAGAAATTAAGTATTTTCTGTTCACCATTTTATCACATAAATTGAACGTTCTTACAATAAAGTATTAACAACGAGCAACTGAGACAAAGATAGCTTAAAGACACAACAACATATTTGTTTTTGTTTAAAGGAAACTGACTTGGAAAACATTTCTCTTTAAGAACTACCACAGGCGCCGTGCCATGGTCTAACCCGTATTATATGATAAACAAAAAACACAACACAAGGCAAATATATAAAATCAACAACCAGAAAAACAAGAAAAATAAACCGTATAGTTGATCCCAAGTCTTTTAAATACTATATGAGTGGACACACATCTTCTCTGAAGTTACCGTTCAACAAACTGCCGCTTACATCTTTCACAAAAAAACAATGGCTGCTTGCATCTATGTAAAAAAGAAACTAAAACATTGTGTAAGTCTACAATTAGCAAACTGCTTGTGCATGTCATAATTGTTTAAAGTTATTTTATAAATACACGCTGATTATAGTAGGTAAATACAAAACCTCAAACTGTATTGAACAATGTTATTGTGCCGCTACTGATAACGATAAATGGTATTTTTATTAAGTATCGCGTGGTTTACTTTAATCTGAATGTTGGTAAATCAGATCTACCGCTCGGTGGCGGTGTCATAGCAGTCACGTGACAACTGAACTACGTCATATTGATACGTCAGTAGCTCTGACGTATCTATAAATTGTTCTCGTCTTGTTCACTCACGAGTGAGGACATATTTTTGTGTAGTGATTTAAATGGAAGATAAATTAGACAATTTATTGCTATTCGTCGAGGAAAAGTTTTCTAATTTGGAGACTAGGATAGCGGACATTGATGCTAGATCCTCTAGTTCTGTTCAGCACGGACATTTTGTGCATACTGCTCCAGTTTTCTCGGAGCCATTAGAAAGCCACGAGGACCACGTGGTCTCCAGTTCCGTGCCATCCGGCGCCACTGGCAGTATTAAAGATATTCAGGGGGATTTCCAGGCATTAAAGGAATCTTTGACACGCATCAAACTGCCTGCCGACCTAAAATTAAACGAATCCCGTCAAGGTATCCAGCGGAAGGACCAGCCAGTGTTTAATATAGTGGCCAAGTGTAGTCGATACAACGAGACTCTGATAAAGTTGTTATCCACAATAGAGCCTGGATCTAAAAGTAACATTTCGCATGAAACGTTGGATCAACTGTTTATAATCGCACGTGCGCAAGGACGCTTTCTGCAGGACGAATACTCGTCCTTTATTGTAAGTAGCCAATTTGACTCTAACACATCGAAGTTATTTCGGGCGCTTCAGAAGAACACATCCGGCTTGAACCCTGCATCTTTAGAAACTCTTCGATCGGCTGCTTCTATCGCAGCTGTTAGCCGACCACCAGGACCAGCACGCGGCAGTGCACCGTCATATCGTGGCAGGGGTCGCGGTAATTACAACAACAACCAGCGACAGGACGTCTACCATTCGTTTACCCAACGGCAATTTCCGAAACGACCAACTCGAGATGCTACCCATGAAGAAGACTAGTTTCAGCTGTGCTTACGGTTACATATCGCCCCCTTAGTGCAGAAAGGTGCCAACTAACATTTTTGCCAAAAATGACTTTTTGGCATATTTCAATACAGTTACATTATATCTTCATGTGACATAAAAATATAAATTTTATACCTATAAATTATACCTGAAATATCAAGAACAAAAAAGTACCAAGTGATAAACCATACAAATATTGGTGGAAAAAGGTACCATATGCAAGTCATTCAGTGGAAAAAGGTACCATGTGACATATGGCACCTTTTTGCGCGGAACAATATGTTGTATTTTTATTTACACAAAGTGCCTTATGACAAATAGTACCTTTTTGTTCCGAAGATAAAGCATGGACATTGATTTAAATTGCTCACATGGTACCTTTGATAAATAGCATGCGTACAAAGGTTTGCGACTTAATGATAGACAATGCTGAGAAGTACATTAAGTTTTGTACAAAAAAAGACAATACTGTATATCAAAAAGATGAGTTCAATTCTGAAGTAGAAAAGCTTATTATGAACACTGGAACATGGAACAATGATATTGCAGATATTCTACCGATGGCTGTCGCAAACTATTTGGGGTGCATTATTCGAATGTATTCAAGTGCCTTGTCGACTCCAGTCATTGATATTAAGCCTGATGAATCGACGGAGAAGATTATAAGCGTGGCATATACAGCTGTACGGGATTGTGAACATTATGATGCAACAGCACATATAAATAGTGAAAATACAAGTGATGCTGATCGTGCTGATAGTTCACTCATGACAGATTTTGAAGATGAAACAAACGCAAATTCACCACTTGCTAGTGAAACAAAGACAGGTGACCACCAGGCAACACCGCATAAGCGTGCATGCTGCAAGAGCCCTATGAAAAAACTATCAACTCGCAAGAAAAAGAGAAATCCAGAACAGTGGAAAAAAATGTGTGCAAAACATTGAAAACACAGGGAAAGAAATATACTAATGCAGCGGGAAAAGTCGTGGGCGCAAAACAAGTTCAGCCACATAATTGTGGCAAATGCCGTTTTAAATGTGCTGACAAATTTACAGAAGAAGACCGACAAAACCTATTTGAATTCTATTACAGCTTGGATAGCTATGAACGCCAGAGGCAATATCTCTGTGAAATGGTCAAAAGAGTGTCCCCGATAAGAAGAGGAAAGGGAAAAAAGTCTTTTTCTCAACAGTTTCACTTACCAAAGGATGAGAAAATGGAACGCGTCTGTAGAATTTTTTCACAAAAACATTAGACGTTAAGAGAAAAACTATTGAATACAGCACATCGCAAAGGAAACATGGGGCCTATGGTGGAAAAGATATGAGAGGGAAGAGCACACCTGCAAATAAGATTGATGACGAGAGAATTAACTATGTAAAACAACATATTGAATCGTTCCCTAAAATGGAGTCGCACTACACACGGAAAAACACAAAAAAAAGTTTTTGCCACTTGATCTAAATATCAAAAAAATGTGGTCACTGTATTGCGACGAATGCAAAAAGAGTAGACACATTCCCGTGAAAGAACACTTATATAGACAAATTTTCTGTGAACATTACAACTTATCATTCTTTAAGCCAAAAAAGGACCAGTGTTCACTTTGCACCCTGTATGAGCGGCGAAAAGAAGGGCAAACTTTAACTGATAGCTTTAAAGAGCAGTACGAACAACACCAAAATGATAAAATGCTGGCACGTAAAGAAAAGGCAGACGACAAGCATAGAGCACAACACGATAACAGTGTATATGTGGTAACATTTGATTTACAAGCTTTGTTAACAACTCCTTGTTCACTTGTTTCCGAGTGGTACTATTCACGGAAACTATGCTGTTATAACCTAACAATCTACTCTTTATGTGACAAACAGGTATTCTGCCATGTGTGGGATGAAACACAGTGTAAAAGAGGGTCCTGCGAAATCTCCACATGTCTTTTGAAAAACACCATATCAGCATGCCAGACAAAAGGTGTCAGAGAAATAGTTTATTTCTCAGACGCATGCGGGGGTCAGAACAGAAATCAGTTTGTGATTGCTTCTCACCTGTATGCCTTGTCGCAGATGCCAACTTTAGAGAAGATTAGTCACAAATTTCTTGTCTCTGGCCATTCACAGATGAAATGCGACTCGGTGTATGCCACCATTGAGGGCGCCAAGAAAATCACAGCAGTTTATGTACCATCACAATGGTGTACGGTTATTGCCATGGCAAGAAAAAGCAACCCATATCTTGCGATACCAATGAAGTTCAATCACGTGTTTGACTTTAAAGATTTTGTGAAAAAGTATTGCCCAAATCTAAAGATTTCCACTACGGGACATAGGGTAAATTGGCTGAAAATAAAGTGGATCCAGACAAGAAAGGAAAGTCCACGGTCGGTTTTCGTGAGTTACACGTTTAACAATGAGGAATTCATTGAAATTCAAGTTCAAGCACAAGCAACAAGGAAACAGCAAAAATCGAATAAATGGCCACAGAATAACTCTGACTTGAGCATGTGTTACCAATCCAAACTGCCCATATCATTGAAAAAGAAAAATGACCTGATCAATTTGCGTAAAAAGGAAATTATTCCAGAAGAGTACAAGGCATATTACGAATCATTGCCAGCAAACACAAAGCAAAAGGATTATGTTCCGATTGAGTCAGAAGACGAGGACACGGACATTGAGTGAACAGTACTGAACACACATAATTATGTTGTGAAAACAATTACCAGTGCAAGTACACTGGATGAACAAGGGCTTAAATATGTCCCAATATATAAAATGGTAGTTACTCCTTTCAGCTTCGTATTATTCATCATTTAAGTATTGATTACTGTATTCGATTACTGTATTCAATGAATAAAACATTTTATTCAAATGCTCTTAACTAATGAATTCAAAAAATAAGTTTGACATTAAAACTTCATTAGTAAAGCAACTATTAATTTTGTAAACTTCTAAAATAACCGATTATCTGCTTGATAATTATACGCATTTGAAGTTTTGTTACGGACAAAATGTACTATATTACCATAATAGAGCCGTTGTTTGATCATACTTAATGAAATATTTAGGGCTAAAATGTACCATATTGTCACATGGTACATGTTGTAATTTCTACTATCTAAATGTATTGAGGTCAACAAGGTACCACTTGTCATATGGCACTTTCTAGCATTCATTACATAAGAAAATGTTTAGGGTATAAAGGTACCATATGTCATATGGTACCTTTTAGCATTCAGTAAATAAGAAAATGCTTCGAGTATAAAGGTACCATATGTCATATGGTACCTTTTTCCACTATAATTTCAAGAAATAGTTTAATGCTTAAAAGTACCATAACACAAAATTAATTAAATATGCATAATTAATGAGGTAAGACATGTCGCACTTCTTGGGTATATAAAGCTACACAATGTCTACAACCATGACATATTTTATTTGCAATATATTCATTTTCTAGTAAGTAAAACATTTAAATGCGATTATCTCGAAAACATAAAAATATCACTTGGCACCTTACTGCACTAAGGGGGCGATATAATGTGTTTCATTAATATGCATATTTAATGAATGTGTTGTGTTGATTTGTATCTGACTGTGCATATTCTGTGTGTTCTCACGTTCAAATGTGTAATTCAAAACTACGCTCCAGTTTAAGTGCTTGGATTAACATTGATTCACCGGATTACGTCTTAGACTGGGTACGGAATGGTGTTCCTATTCCTTTAAAGTGTGATGTAGTTTCATTTGAGTTGGAAAACCATAAACTGTCGAATAAACAGACATCATTTGTACAAGAAGAAATCGAGCGATTGCTGTCGCTCAGTTACATCGAGGCATGTGATTATAAACCAACTTGTGTGAGTCCATTATCTTGTGTTTCCAAAAAGAATGGCAAACTGAGATTAATTACTGACTTGAGACAACTTAATTCTCATTGCAATGTGCCAAAGTTTCGAAATGACGATATAAGACAAGCAGTTAAAATAATTCAGTGTAATGATAAGTTTGTAAGTGCTGACATTAAGGACGGATTTTTCCACATTCAGGTTGCATCGGATTATAGAGACTTGTTAGGATTCAAGTGGAATAATCAATATTACCATTGGAAGGTTTTACCTTTTGGATTGAGTTGTTCCCCTTATTATTTTAATAAGATTTTGAGACCTGTGATTGCTTATTTGCGTTCTTTAGGTATTCGTGTGACCGTCTTTGTTGATGATTTTTTATTAGCGGACAAGGCAGCCAATATTACAGATAGTTTAGACTTATTTTTACACACACTTTCCGACTTGGGTGTTGTGATTAATTTTGAAAAGTCCCAATTAACTCCTTCATGTCGCATTAAATACCTTGGGTATAACATTTCTAGTGCAGACGGAAAACTTATCGTTAAAGCTCAGAGTACGCGCGTTTCTAAGTTGAAAAATTCGATACGCAGGGCGCTGACAGCGGTTGTCATTAGAGCGCGTGCACTTGCTAGAATTTGTGGTCTATGTATTTCCGTGGCCTGGGTGGTGACTCCAGGTAAATTATTTTTGCGCAAATCTTACCAGCTTCTTAGTACAAAAAGATCGTGGACAGACTCTCTTACTATAACAAGTGAAGTAGCGGCGGAGTTGAGCTGGTGGCTTGACTCTGTTGACGCGTGGAACACACGTGAGATATGTTCAGAATCCATTCAGGCACAGGTGGTGACGGACGCATCACACTTAGGCTGGGGTGCAGTGTACGAAGGTCACATAGCATCAGGGGACTGGAACAAACGTATATCATTCCAGTCGTCAAACGAGCGGGAGATGCTCGCTATTCTTATGGCGCTAAAGTCATTTGGTCCTATGCTAACGGGCAAGCGGGTCCAAATATTAACCGACAATATATCGGCAGTCGCTTATATTCGGCACATGGGCGGTCCCAGTCCGAGTCTTTCAAAACTAGCAACAGCAATTTGGGCCGAAGCCATGGCAAATGGACTTTGGCTCGAGTCCGCGCATATTGCAGGCAATCTGAACACGGAGGCGGATCATTGGTCTCGAACCCCGGACAAACACAATTGGCGTCTTCATCCGAGCCTGTTTCGTTACATAGACACATTATGGAGACCCCACACGGTCGATCGCTTTGCGAACTGTCAGAACACGCAAATAAGTCGGTTCAACAGTCGTTACTGGGAGCCAATGTCAGAGGGTGTCGACGCGTTGGCACAAGTCAATTGGTGCTTAGAGAACAATTACGTAAATCCGCCGTTTTGTCTACTGTCGCGCGTGCTAGATGTAGTAGAGACACAGTGTGCCATAGCAACGGTAATCGCACCCGTCTGGAAGGCGCAGCCATGGTATTTGAAACTACGCCAAATGTCCATAGCTCCACCGTTGAAAATTCCAAACAACAGGAACAGTTGTCGCGCGATGGGCATAACGCCAGAACCTTGCAGGAATCGAAAGTGGACTCTATATGCTTGGAGAATATATGGCGGGAAAATCTAACCGCTCAGCAGGGTTGGTCAAATTCTGCGGTTAATAGACTTGTGTATAGTCTAGCACCCACTACTATGCATTCATACAATAGGATTATCAACAAGTTCGCTTTGTTCTGTGAGAATGTAGGCAGTATATTTCCTCCATCCGGCTCTGCTACCGTTGCAGATTTCCTGTGTGATGTCGCGAGCACATCTGACCGTCCGCAGTCAGTTTTACGTACCGCTTCGGCGGCTTTAGGGCACACCTACAAATGCCTAGGCATAAACAATGTACTAGATTCTCCCGAGCTTCAGATGCTAATCACTGGTTAAATCAGGAACCTCGAGGCCTATGAAGCGTTCAAGGCCTATGCCTGTGCACAAGTTTCACGACATGTTTCGCGAATGGCCTGACAATGACGAACTAAATATTAAGGATCTAAGACTTAAAACAATAGTGCTTCTTGCGCTTACACTCATGCTTAGACCGTCTGATGCCGCTCCAAAGGGTAAAATGCATACTGCAGACGGACCCTCAGATCTTGTGTTTAGTGTAGATCAGGTAGAATTTTCAGGAGACGGTGCAAAATTCACATTGTTCGGAATAAAAAATGACACGTCGCGCACAGGTTTCGAGGTTAAAATTCCGAACGCAAGCATACGTAAACTTGATCCAATTCAAACATTACGAGACTACATATCACGGACAGATTGTAACAGGGGTGTAAACGGTCCGGTTCTCATCTCTCTTAGAGCCCCGTACGCTGCACTAAGCGCATCATCCATAGCACGCATATTAGACGAGTCGATAACTCGGGCAGGGTTAGCAGGTCATGGGTTCTCGGCTAAATCATTTAGACCAACAGGGGCTACGTCGGCCATTGAAAACAATATTGACCCTGAAATCGTCAGGAAAGTAGGCCGTTGGAAGAATTCTGAGGTGTTCTTCCAGCATTACGTACATGCGCGCACTCTCAGTGAGTTTACTGATGTCATTCTGACACACGACTGATTGATAGTTATGACATGTACGTGTAGCTACATTAGTTTACTAAGCATAGACTGAATTTTTTTTCAATATAACAGTGTGGAATATCTGATCTTTACATTAAGAGTCTTAATTATATGTTTTGTTCATTGTATTATGTTAAACATCCATGTTAAATATTATATACATGAAAGTTGTGAGTTTGTAGTTTTGTCGATAGAGCGATTGTTTGATGAAACTTTGCATACTTTTAGTTTAATATTTTGATATTGTATTATGTCAAACATCCATGTTAAATGTACATGATAGTTGTAAGTCTGTAGTTGTATAGATAGAGCGATTGTTAGAGGAAACTTAAATGTTTGTTTTGGGTTGTTGTTTTTTACTTTGTATATTTTAGTTCAATACTTAGCTATTGAATCAGCATCATATTATCCCTTCAGTTACTCATTATAATGGCATGTTGTTTGTTTATTTTAATTACTTATTAAAAGTAAACGAAACACGTATTGTTTTGTTGTCACTGTGACGTAGATTTAACAAAATAGCAGTCACGTGACAACTGAACTACGTCATATTGATACGTCAGTAGCTCTGACGTATCTATAAATTGTTCTCGTCTTGTTCAGTTTGATATGTTAATTCCTTGTTACATTGGTGTATATGTTGAATATTAGTATGTGAGTGAGAAGATGAGTACATGGCATGTTGTTTGTTTATTTTAATTACTTATTAAAAGTAAACGAAACACGTATTGTTTTGTTGTCACTGTGACGTAGATTTAACAAAACTATAGTTTATTCCTGAATAAGCTGAATTCTTAAGTCTACTGAGGGTTGATCCTTATTTTTTCACCAGAATGGAGTAGGGCAATGATTCCTCCCTCGTCAGACCACGCGGTTTTTACTTCGTCCGTTCGAGAGACTTCTTCCAGCACCTTAGCATTTTTATGTGATAAGTCCTCACGTATGACGATCGCTGTGTCATTCAGGCGATTCCTCACGCGCAAGACACTGGATTTTGTTATCCTCGACACGAACTTGAAAATGATCGGCCTGTTTCCCTCTTCACTGTAGGTCCCCAGTCTGTGACTTACATCGATGTCCGTTGTCTTTATTGAGAAATAGATACATACCAGAAAAGTTTTTGAACCCTCCATCTATTCAACGACTTACTATGTTATTTACATGTAAAAATGTGACATTAGTGAGAAATGTAGTCACTTTTATTGTTAATGCTAACAGAATTCGAAATAATTTACTCAGTAATTAAGATTCTGGAATGAAACCTGCTTTATATTATTTTGATATAATATCTTGACACGTATACTTATGTTAGTATGTTTTCAGAGATGTTGAAACCTGCTTAGTGTTATATTGATGTAATGTTTGACACATGTATATGTTTATATGCTTAAGAGATGTTGTAACCTGTGTTATATTATACTGATATAATATCTTGACACATATATGTACATGCATGTTTGTATATTTTACGAGATGTTAAAACTTTGTTTTGCTTTCTAAAAATGTTCACATTGTTACACATGTTATGGGCCAGTGGCCTTCAGCAAAAATGTAAATAAACTATAAACTATTATTACTAGGTCCAACTTGTTTTAAGTGTATCAATTACTTTCTTTGACGTTTCTTCAGCTATTTCCACTTTTTTATTGTCATCCACTCCATAAATACGGATGCTGTTTCTTCTTGTATATTGTTCAAGGTCATTTATTCTCTTTTCATGTGATTTTAATCTCACACCTCTTTGGAGGACCTCCTCTTTCAAGTCAGCGTTTCGTTTTGCTAGCTTCTTATTTTCTTCACCTACTTTCTCCACCTGATCCTGCAGATCGCTAGTAGAATTCTTCAGGTCCTCAATCTCAGCGGCCTGTTCAGCTAACTTCGTTTTCACCTGCTCGAACTTTCGTACACTTTGTCTATTTTCACCGTTATTTTAGAGGTAAGTTGATCCTTGAGCTCGGCTAGTTTCTCGTTTACAAACGCTTCCGAGACCAGTTGTGGAAAGCTTTGTCGATAAAGTCCTTTGATGCTAGTTGATTTATTTTGCTGCGGAGCATATTCATGGCCGTTATGAGATCTGACATTGACGAGTCCTTGTTTATCTGAGTAAACATCGCATCTAGGTTTGCTTGCTTCTCTCCTTTCTGTGGCTCGTCTTTCTCAGTCTTTTCTTTTTCGCTCTCAGATTTCGTTTTGTCCTAAGAACTCCGCGTAGACATATTTGGTTCCAAGAGTTACAATATTTCTCATTAAAACAGCTATTGAGCTGATCACTGTGTAAATAGAATATAGTTGAAAAAATTCGTCGTTTTAATGTAAAATATAATTTAGGGATGTCAACGAATAGCAAATCAAGTATTCGAATATTCGTTTTTCATTTCGAACGAATATTCGAATATTCGTTCGACACAACTTAGACAAAATTATTAAAAAAATAATATTTCATATACCAAAGTTCCTTACGTGCTGTGTGTATTCTACTTTCGTTTTCACCGGAAATTAAGACTCTGACGAATTAAGTTATTGCAGTTAACAGATCATCTTCTGAATGCCAATATTCGTGTTTATGAATATCTTTGTGAAGTGTTTAATGTTTTGTTTTCGTCAATTGTTCATTATTTTGCAAATAAAGCATGAAAAAAGAATCAGTTCTGTTATTTTTAAGATGTAATAACAACCCATTGTGTTTTCAAGTTTTAATACAAGTATTCAACGTTTATCATTTATGCATTCATAAATATACGAAATCAAGAACATGACAACTTGGCAAAGCGAGTCATAAACTCAATTCCCTGTCGGTGGTTTTAACTGCCTACTTTTTACACCTTTCGTCAACAACAAAATTACCGACAATTAGACACCTATTTCTTCTATTTGAGACTATGGACTATCAAACTATTACAAACGGTCAGTAATTAACGGATTATCGAAAGAGACAAAATGTCATCACCCGACGATATACAATTATATTAGCACCCCCAAATATACACAATGACACTTTTACAAGCGCGTATATGTCAACAACAACAACAACAACAACATCCTTTATTACTCTCATACTTTCTTACACAAATCGGGGTCGGCAAATAAATAAACAAACAATAATTTTTATTTTTCATAAATGTTTTATTAAGTATATTTTTTCGAATATTCGAATATTGAAACAGGATTCGAATATTCGAAAATAAAACGAATATTCGAATATTCGTTGACATCCCTAAAAATATTTAATACTTAACACCTTAGATTCTAAAGGTATTGATCGTCTATAACTTTATTGGCAATACCTACAAAATGATCTTTGTGTAGGTAGAGTGGCTGTTCTGACAGTACTCGTCCAGAGATTTTTATAACCCATTTTGTTCAGAAATCTTCCAAAATGGCCAGCTGACGGTATGCAATGGTCATTTAATAATTTCAATTTGTGATAATGTTCAGTTGTTCGAACATAACATATACAATGATTAATTATGACAGGGAATTGTTCAGCTAGAACTGTTGGTATGTACCTCCTCATCTGTCAAAAGGTATAGTGGCTGTTCGGTCTGCATTTGTCGATTAATTTTATAGACTTATAGAGATTTTCGCGATACCAATGACTGTAGATGTGAACCCAATATTTCATTGTGAGGCATCTGACTATTTTACTACTAACTTTGAATGAAATGACTGTGCTATCTCTGAAAGATGCAAGTAATGGTAACATGTAATGGTGACAATGCCTTGTTGACATTTCAAGATACAAATTACAAGATACAAATTTATATTTAAAGTCGGTTGTACATAAAAACAAACATTAGCTATGTATAGCTATTGACCGACATGGATAACATAAGATATATTAAAATAACAAACAATAGTTTACCTGTGGACCATAAAAGATATGATTAATTCAACGAGTTCACCTGGAAATGCATCCGTTAATCTAACAAAGCTTTTCATAAAAAAATGTTTCTGTTTTAGGTAAAAAAGAATAATAAAATATTATATAATAGAAGTATACATATGTGTGTTTTGCACAGTTAAAAGTCATCAGATCAGGCTTTTGAATGATCAACAGACGCATTCAGCATCAATAAGAAAATAACAGGGAGGTTACAATATTAACATTACAATCCAACAAACAGTATAAAATGCATAGACATGTGAAAACTAAGCAAAATTAAAACAAGGGCATATACAGCTAAGCAAATATGATACATACCATAGCAGACTGGAAAAAGAGCCTGACATTGTGCTTGGTCAAACAAACAAACCATACAAACAAACAATCAACCAGGCAGAAAATTTCAAAAATAGCAAACTAATACTAGTACAATGAAAGCAAGCACAAAGACATAACACAGTGTAGTACAATCAAAGCCAAAATAAAGCCAAAAAACAAAATTGGGTAGGCAGGTAAACAAAAGCATTTATAACATAACATAAATAAAGTTTATCACCAATGTGAAGTGTCATATTGCTATCTAAACACACGACCCCTTGGCCTGGATAAATCAACAGGAAATAAGGACACAATCAAGTTGTACACAATCTATAATGTTACACAATAAACAATATGTGCCCCTGTGTGCACTATCTGGAAGTCATTCTTGTCCAGACCCCTAAACAGCATTTCACAGTGTTGGGCCCAGTCAAAATCTGAAATCTATTTACAGTAAAATGTAGAAGTGCCTTCTGCAATTTATATTATTTCACTTATGTTGCCAACATTTTGCAATAGTTTATAGCTATAGGTTTTATTTTTTAATATCTGGTCAAGCAACTAAAATGTACAAATACTTGCTTAAATGATTGTAAATGTCAATTATTTTAGTTTAGACAATTAATTTTATGTTCTCTTAACATGCAAATATATTGTTGATTACCTATACCTATAACACCATATTTTGTTAAAATATATAAATGTAAATCAAATCAAAATCGTAGCGAGAAAATTTTCAATAAGCTGCCTAATTTCAACCAGGATTTTAACATATTTTTCTTGCACAGAAATATTTATAAATGTATCTTGACACTTAATGGGCTATGTCTCATCGATCAAAAGACGCATTGTTATATTCAAAAACTTAAATATATCTCTATAAACAATATTTAAACCCGCCTCAAATCACAGCGAAAAAAATGGTGATTTTGTGCAAAATTTAATATTTTAATTACATTATTTAGGCAACTTTTTCACACAGATGCTGGTAAAAAAATTACTTGACACACATTTATATGTCATCTGTAAAAGGACACCGACATGATGATGATAATACAATGTTAAAAGCATTTCTATAACCTTTTCACTCTCTATATACGAAAAACGCTCAAAGTCGCCATTTTGTCTGAATGTTCCCTATCCGAAAAAGAAGTCACCTCCCACTTTACCACCTGATTTATGCTTTCAGGTAGCTCACTCCTGAAAGTGAAAAATTCCTAATAACAACGATTCTATGATTCCCTGTTATTAGTTAAGAAAAAGGAGTCTTCAGTTAGTTTTTGTTAAAAAAAATGTATGTTTGTGTTTAAATTTTTTTGTAAAATTATATTTTATCAACACACCTCAAACCGGCCTTTTCTGACCCAACATCTGTTGAAAATGGGGTATGGCTTAAGAAATCATCATACACATTAATAAAATGAGTCCAAACTAGTCAAATACACTTGTGTAGCCAAGGAGTTATCACTGTGGTACAAATATAAAACAAAAAATGTCAGAAGGTATGAAAAATCTCTTCAGATTTTAATTTCTATGATCATTTTTATCAAACAAATACATAACAAGAAACGGGGCAAAATATACATTTTTATCCAACCTTTTTATGTAATAAACTTGCATAAATAATAACAAGGATTTTGTGTACCACTGATAATCTTATAGATAGTTATGTTAATTTCGATTGAAAAACATAAAAAGTATATACTTGTGTTCATATAAGGGAGTTATCATTTAAAATGTCTAACATGTCAGCTTTTTAACATATTTTAACTTTTAATTAAGTGCTTTTGTAACATATATATATATATATGTCACAGTAAGTTCAATTGACTTTTGTACAAACACAAACCAAAATTCAATAATTTCTAATGGAATTACTATCAACTCATCATCTTACTGTGAATGAAAAATGCCAAAATATACCATGTCAGATTACCCCACCCACTTTTTTACAATAATAAGGGAACACTTTGCGAATATTTTGAAAATTACATTTATTGATAATTTGTCATAATTAGTAAACAAAATACGTTATCGGTCGCTGTGTGTGTCTTAAGCGCCTTCGTACGATCACAGTGCGCATGCGTCCGAATCGACGACTTGATTATTAGACAAAAATTCCGTTGCCTATCCCTGTTTATCACATAACATACGGCGCGGGAGTGATTATAACCTATGCAATATTTCTCGTATTACACTAGTGTAATATTTATGCAAATTAGGGCCGCATCACATATTCATACGCGCTGTCAGAAATCCAAACAAACATGGCCGACTTTCGCGTATCGTTCTACGACAAATATGTAGCATTTCGCGATCGTCTAAATGTCAAACATCTTCATAAACGAAAGTTCATCAGAATTCTAACCATTGCGAGCTGAACGCGTACTTCAAATTCGATGCGAGTACACACTTCAGCTTGTCAGGAGGTATCAACACATGGTTCGCTGTCCATCATCCGGATCACGGTGGGTTTTTTTTATGTGAACATAAACAGAATAGACCACACGCTGATGCAATCCATCCGCCGAGAAAACGAGTACGAATGATTGACAGCGACTCACAGCGACATAATTTCTGTGTGTCAACGTAGATATGTTGATTTACGTTCAGTCAATGAGTTTACTTTAGAATGGACTCGGTGACGTCACGGTTTCATGTCGTCACAGCAGCGCGTGTGCACTAAATTTTGAACTTCTTCAATGTTTTCCTTAAAACTGCAGTAAATTATCGATCATGTTGTTAATTATTTGTTAAGTTTCAACATTCGACATTACATTTGGTTTAATTATCGGTATTAATCGTCGTTTTTATTCTGTGAAAATCTTTGAACTATTTTTTCTCGACCGAATCACTAAAGTAGAGACAAAATGCAGGGGCGGCTAGAGAAACAAGTCTGTGTGATTTTGGTTGTTTTAAGCCCGTTTACACGTTATGTGATAAATAGAATCTAGCATTCGTGTTCATATTTTATTGAATTTATTAAACTCGTCGGCCAAAAAGATATAATGCTCGGCAAAGCCTCGCATTATATCATTTTGACCGACTCGTTTAATAAATTCAATAAAACATGAACACTCATGTAAGATCCTCTATATAATATATTGGTCCCAGATTTATATAATGATTTACATGAAAATATTTGTTTATTTTCATCTACGTAATGTATCCACCATTACTGAAAGTTTAATAACAATACAATGAATATTTTTGTTATCTTCATGGTTATATTAGGATTTGTGTAGCAAGACTTACGTACGTTTTGATTTAAGAAGTTTTTCATGCTATAGTATGGATCGGGTCAGTGGGAAACAGTCGACAATTAGATTAGGTCTCAAGGTTGCTATTCTTTTAGCACAGTAAGTACAATACATCAATTGACCTTTCTGCAGACGCTTCGTAGCCACGCCCCCCCCCTTAGTAACAGGTGCTCGCTGTAACCACGCTAGACAGGCCATTTCCAATATGGCGTCGAACAAAGAACACGCTGATTTAGATAGTATTCCATCGGATTTTTCCTTATTATATGACTGACCTACTTTTCAAAAATTTCAAAATATAAAATGGCGCTCTACGTCACACTGCCGTAAACATTGACAATGGCGACGATCGAGTTTTTCCATTTGTAAATACCATGTGACGTGCATAATTCTGGACAGAAGTATATTTCGAACCACGTTTATATGTCCTTTTTCGAAACAATTATTATGCAATATATTTGATCATTATTATACCATGTAAGTCCATATTTGCAGTTTACTGTGGGTTACAAGGGAAGTATTTACAAAAACATGAAACGTTATCTGTCATGTTCGTCCCCTTATGTATAATGTTATTTAGTGTGAATGAAAGTCATTTTAGTCATCAAGTTTAGGTAAATAGTTATGTTTATGTACAAAGACTACCTTTATTTTGTCCAGAAAGAAAGATCACAGCACAGAATGTGCTGTGGGACGGTACCACACATCTCTGTAGCCAAGCTGACAACTCGTTGTTTACTTCCGTTTTGTCACTAAACCGTTTTATATTATTAAAGTATGTGTAAATATTTCAGATGGTTTGCATGGAATATGGAATAAAACAAAACAGAAATGCGAAAAAGAATAAAAATTTATTGAAAAAATAGTAAACATTTTTTCCAAAAGATCTTCAATCCGACTTGTTCTAGAAATGCTAGATTTTCAAACCGAGATAGAGAAAAATGGTCAGTAATAATGGTAGAACCTTAAGATTGTAAATAAGTGAAAAACAAAGATATCAGACCCTTAATGTAACGTTTGTGAATATTTAATTATAAAATGACATATTAATTATATTACACTAAATTAGAGTAAAATCAGTATGCCCAGGCTTAAAGTTATGATAACACTAGCTTGCCATAGGTTATGAGTTATCTTGTTATGGTGGGGTATTTTCCAATTTATTTTCCAAGCACAGAGTGAGATGTACATAGACGTAGACGAAGTTAAAACAAAAGCAGTCTGGAATGGTTCTCAGAAGGATAATACAAATAACTTATGCCCAGATTTAGTCTTAAAATGGGAACGGAATTCTTTTAATTTACTGGGAGTCACTATATCAACAAAATTTAAACGAAACCACATAACTTAATTACGCAAAAAGGATCAATGACATTGAAAAGCGTTTCGCATCCTGGACTAAAAGAATATTAACTCCAATAGGAAAAAATGTTGTTATAAAAACACTGTCTTTGCCAAAGATTGATCATTTAATTATTAGTCATCCGGACCCAAGTGAAGAAGTGATTAATCCCTAACAAAATATGTGTTTAAAATTCAGTGGAATGATGGTCCAGACAAGATTAAGAGAAAATGTATTGTTCCACTATATAGCAAAGGGAGGGGACTAAGAATGTTAGACATGAAAAGTTTATGATGTCATTTAAAACAGCTTGGCTGAGGAAATTAATATACAAAAGCTCAAAATATCTAACCTTAGTTACACATACAGTAAAACTTCTCCGGACTGGAGAGGATTCCTCCATTGAATGTCAGTAGGGAAGACATTCTTTCAGTAATTTGAATAAGTTCGCTAGAGGTTGTTTGCGTTATCGCGATGCAATATATAATGTCTGAATGCATTCTTTTATTCGACTTTGCAGAGTAATTTAAGCTACAATATTTTACAAAATTCATGTAAACTTGAAAATCAATTTATAGTTATAAGAGACCAACATATTTATGCTCCTTTTATAAAATGAAGATTTGCAATGCGATATGCAAAATACATGCTTTGTTAAATATTGGTTGATATTTGAATTCTTCCATAAATTATCATTTATTATTTGTTAAGTCGTTAAGGAAATTGTAGAAAATTCGATTCTTCAGAATATGCATCGCTATAGACGCCTCTCGTTTAATTAAAACTGTATGAAAGCATTGAATATAATTAACTTAAGATTTTGACCTACAGTTCATTCTTAAATAGATGTAGAAATTACAGCAAAATTACACTGTGCAGAAAATGTATTAGATATTTTATTTCTTAGAATTTAATTGATATTTTGATATTTCACTGCATAAGGTGGATATATCAATCTATGTATGTATCCATTTATAACACTCTTTAGATAGCTCATTTGGTAGAGATTGCATTAAATATAGATATCCATTAATCTCAATTTATGATACACTCTATAACAAAATGTTAGAATTAAAATCTCAGACCAAATAGAGAACAGAGCTTGACATATCTCAACTCTTTAATTGGATGTTCTATTATGAAATACCATTTGACTACTCTAAAGACTCATCATTCAATTGGCTGCAGTATAGAATTAATCACAGAATTCTTGGTACAAACTTTTTATCAAAAACTGGGGCTAGTTATTTCTGGAGAGTGTACATTCTGCCATGACCACTGTTCTAAGTGTGATATTATTCTTGGAAATATGAGACTACAGACTGCTTTAAATGTCTTGTTTTAGTTGCAAAACAAAAGATAATAAAAGTAAAATGAATAAATCTCTTCCAAACATTTAAGCAAAAGTTTAAAATATATATTTTTACACAAAAATGTCAAGCTATTAAATCAGGCTCCATGAAAGAATTTATGAAAACTTGGATAGGTTTTTCAGCTATCGGTAGTTGAGAACATGGAACATGGATGATTGAGACACGCAATAACATCAAAATAATAATCATGACATGTGCATAATATCCATGCCATACACAGCAACACCTAGGATAGCACAACAAATAGTCGACTCTTATTTCCATTGTGGCCTTAGGAAATGTTTTTGTTGTTGATTTTTCTATTCATTTACTGATGGAAAATCCACACTAACGCACCTTGTACCTCTTGGGTTTTTTGGTGGGTTTTCTCCTTCTTTTTAGTGCATTTTTTCTTACCTTTTCTTTGAATTGACCTTCTTCTTACCTTCATTTTATTTTTCTATAAGCATGTAAATATTTCAATGCTTTACTTAACATTTATTAAACTATGTAAATTCCATTTTGCAGTTCAGCAAACAGACTATTCAAATTAATGACATACTTACTTCCCTTTTTGGACACCCATCTTTCAGATAGTCTTGGTTTTATTGTAATGAAATAAGAAATTGTTACTGATAAGCAAAAACAAACAAAAAACACTTCTAATAAAGGCAGTATATTTCTTGTGAATTTTATGTTTAATCATGTTGTCACATTTTGTACTATATAATGTACTTTTACATTATTTCTTGTACTTTCTTGTACACATATATTTAATTATGAACAATATTTGAACTTGCATATAGTAAACTGATTCATTTTAAAATTACTGAATTTCATTTCAATATGTTTTAAGCTTTAAAATACATTTTATCCATTTAAATTGTTTGCATTCAAACCAAAACGGATGGAGGATTTTAAATTCATAAACGAGGCAATTAAGTATTTGCTTAATCAAAGAGCAAACAAGAATAACACTCACGGTATGATCTCGAGACAAATAACCTTTGTCATTCAGTAATTTGAATAAGATCGCTAGAAGACGAATGTATGGTGGCATATTACTGCCACCAGTTAGCATGATAGCGTTCGCGAATTGTTTCGTCTTAACAACTTAATTATTATGTCTTATTAAGTGAAATTCGCAAATCATAACTAGATAACCAGTGGTATAAATCTATTTATAGATAACTGGCAACCCGAATCTTATCTAGTTGTCTACTTATTATGTTACTTAATTGAAATTCGCGAACCATAACTAGATAAACAGTTACATCTAGAAGCCAAAAACGCATTCATAAATAAGTGGTAACACGAATCTTAAGTGAAATTCGCGAATTTGAGTTAGTAAGTAACATATTAAGTGGTCAACTAGATAAGATTCGTGTTACCACTTACATCTAGAAGCCAAAAACGCATTCATAAATAAGTGGTAACACGAATCTTAAGTGAAATTCGCGAATTTGACTTATTAAGTAACATAATAAGTGGTCAACTAGATAAGATTCGTGTTACCAATTACATCTAGAAGCCAAAAATGCATTTATAAATAAGTGGTAAGACGAATCTTAAGTGAAATTCGCGAATTTGACTAAATAAGTAACATAATAAGTGGTCAACTAGATAAGATTCGTGTTACCAATTACATCTAGAAGCCAAAAATGCATTTATAAATAAGTGGTAAGACGAATCTTAAGTGAAATTCGCGAATTTGACTAAATAAGTAACATAATAAGTGGTCAACTAGATAAGATTCGTGTTACCACTTACATCTAGAAGCAAAAAATGTATTTATAAATAAGTGGTAACACGAATCTTAAGTGAAATTCGCGAACAATAACTAGATAACCAGTTATAAATCTATTTATAGATAACTGGCAACACGAAACTCATCTAGTTGGCTACTTATTAGGTAACATATTAAGTGAAATTCGCAAACCATAACTAGATAACCCGTTAGTTTTATTCATCATAACCAGGCAGGGCCGTAAATTCCAGGGGAGGCACCCCGCCGAGCGGTGCGAGGCGAAAAAAAATTTGTTCAGCCCGCAATAGGAGGCAACTGCCTACATGCCTCCATGTAATTTACGGCCCTGCAAGGTAAGAGGTGGCAGTTCTGGGCACTGTCAAGTCTGTTTCTAGTTTTATGATATTTATCTTACCAAAAATGTATCACGAATATTAACTAGACAGCTAGATAATTATCGCAATAATTAAGTGGTTAACACGAAACAATTCGCGAACGCCATCACGCTCACTGGTGGCAGTAATATGCCACCATACGAATGCATGAACGCGACGCAACGTAATGCCTAAAGTTTTAGTTTAAGTTTACACTAGCTATGCAAACTTGAAAATTCAATGTACAGATCAAAAGGATCATCATAAGCGACCAACTAATTTATTCTTTTTTACATTGATAGAAACTACTCCGAGTTATGAATAAAATTATCATATTAAAAAGTTTTTTTATTCATAACAGAAATTTGAGAATATTCCAATACTTCAGAATTAGCTACTGGATCTCTCATCAATCTCATCCAGTTGGTAGATGTAAGCGTACTGAGCAGGTTGTTAGTGTGTGATAATGTTTGACAACAAACGGTCTAGATAGGCAGGTGAGGTTTGAGCACTTGTAAAATCGAGTAAAACCCAACACAATTCGTGCCTGTACCAAGTCAGACGATCTGGACCATGTATTGTTCTTTGTTGTTTCTTAGATTCATTCAGCCAATAGTGGTTCTTGTATTATTTTAAGTACAAGAAAATGCCATAGACAAGTGTGTTACACTTGGTTCAGTTTTGACATACTCATGCAGCTATGACTTAAGTTCAACATCAACATATCGTATCCTGAGTTAAAGATCAATTTACAGAACCAGGTACAAACATGCATCTTACTGAAGTTTTCATGAAGTTTGAGTCCCAGTGATATTTGATATGAAGTGATCAGAACATTGCTCATGTTGAAATGACTAGATGAACAGACATAATATCATGAGGGCCATGATGGCCCTATATTGCTCACCCGATTACACTGTCATTCGTATTTACGAAATAATAATTCATATTTACAAAAAAATAAGTTGTTTTTACGAAATAATAATTCGTTTTTACGAAAAATTTATTCGGTTTTACGAAATACTTTTTCGTATTAACAAAATAATAATTTGTATTGACAAAAATAAGTCGTTTTTACCAAATAATAATTTGTTTTTACAAAAAATAATTAGTTTTTACGAAATAATAATTTATTTTTACGAAATAATAATTCGCTTTTTACGAAATAATAATTCGTTTTTACGAAATAATAATTCGTATTAATGAAACAATAATTCGTATTAACGAAATAATAATTCATATTTACAAATATCATTTTTGCAAAATAATTAGTTTTTACGAAATAATTTATTTTTACGAAATAATAATTCGCTTTTTACGAAATAATAATTCGTATTAACGAAATAATAATTCATATTTACAAATATCATTTTTGCAAAATAATTAGTTTTTACGAAATAATAATTTATTTTTACGAAATAATAATTCGCTTTTTACGAAATAATAATTCGTTTTTACGAAATGATAATTCGTATTAATGAAACAATAATTCGTATTAACGAAATAATAATTCATATTTACAAATATCATTTTTGCAAAATTTGATCAAAATTTATCAAGTGGTTTAGGAGGAAATGTCACTTATAGTTTCCACAATATACATATAGGGAACACGGCCACGCCCCTGACGGCCATGTTTTTTGACAGAACTAAATATTTTTTGCATTATTGTAAGAGGACCACTAGACAATGCTACACGACAAATATCAAAGCTCTAGACCTTATGGTTTGGGACAAGAAGATTTTCAAAGTTTACACTTTTAAACACAGGGCCACCTCACAAGATGTTAATTAACATCGAGTGCGCTTTATAGGGCAGAATTTGGGGGAAATGTGATTTTTTATAGAATAGCCTTGAGATAAAATATCGGTGTGGTTAATTATAGGGTGACAATATATTGACTTTTTAATCTATAAAGATGTGAAATTTGAAACAGTAAACTCGATTACATTATTTTGTTGACATTGTTTAACTTTATATTTAAAAGTGAAAATTATTATATTAATGCTATTAATATTTAAAAATACATGGGACCTAAATTAAGGTCTTTGCTAGGACCAAATTGCTATATATACAGAGTTGTTACTACTATTAAGACAAATAACCTGCATAACTTACATAAAATAATTTTAAAAGCATTAGGCTTGATATTCATTTTTAAAGTTTTATATCGTTTTTATCATAAATTCACTTTAATATTGGATCTTCAAAGTAAGACAGCGTAGTTTGATTTTTTGGCAAAAATGATAAAACTTATCATGTATGACTGATAATATTTGAAAATTAATGAATCCAGATTTAATTCCTAAATCATAGAATAATCAGAATCCGATAATAGTTCCCAAACTTGCTTTTTAATTGAATGTTTGTTTGCAAATATATTAAACAAATACCCGAAAATAAACAATGAATAACTACATAGAAAATAATTATTTATTCAAACTACAGACTTAATTGTTATTAGTTATCGTCCGGCGTACACAATATTACATATTTATATATCACAATTAAATTTATATTTACTATCAATTAGATTATAATCGTCAATGCACATATGATCTGGGACCAATACATACATTGGTCCCAGATATGATGATGATATAAAATAATTGCAATCAATCATCAGAAATACAATATTATGTTTTTAAATGTAACATACAAAATAAGTAGTTGTATTAGTCAGAGTCATTATAATTTGTGTTGAAAAAAGAATAATGTATCTTTGAGATGCTAGAAAGTTAAGTAGCTACCTTCTGCCGAAACAAAATACAAGGCATAACCTTATGGTACATAATTCGAAAGAGGCTACAATATAAGTATCATGAAAGTATAATACATTCTGATAAATTAGTACAACCCGGACAATTTCATTATGCTGGCTAAACACAGCGGGGTGGCTAATTAAGTCGCGAACGATAATGATCATGAGACGTTAAAGTGGCGTATATAAAATCGGTTATAGCATGGAGCCAATATCGATCAGATCTGGGGAATCTTGCGATGACCCAGAAAGTTGGACATGATCAAATATAGTTTCTTACAAACTTTGAATGAAGTATTGTCCAAATTAAAATATTTCACCATAATAAATATAATATATATGAACATTTTGCAAATTTAATTAGACATTTGTGAACCCGGTGTCAGGCTATCTGAAGAGGGAAAAAGCTAAAAAGTACATAAAAACAAATCGAATCATTATCTAGAATTGACAAAACCACACAAAGAGAGAGAGAATTTGTGTACCACCCCGATATGTCGCAACGCAACGCAACTGACTGTAATCCATCTACCAGGATGTGGCAGATACAAAATTCAAACTTGGTGTACGCACGTACGTACGGGCGTATCATCAAGTTTGGACATAATGACGTTAAGTCTAAATTAGTATCAAAATTAAAATACCAGAGAAAGCTTATGCAGGTCACATAATTATGTCGACAATTATTGAGAAATATCCCGGCACAACCAGATCTCGAACACCTAACGTGATTTTCCCATCGCATATTCCTCGTCAAACAGCGATCTCTTTTGGTATTTATTATTTAAACGAACATAATCCCACATATATCCAACAAAAATATCCACCTACCTTTAGTAGCCAAAGTACGCTTTGTTATGAACCGATTTTCGTCCACACGAGAGTAGCTTCCCTTGACTGCAGTACACAGCAAAAGTTTAAACATTACTTATAAAATGTTTAACTATTTAACTGTACGTACACATAAATGTAATTAACTGTCAATATGAACTTTTTAACTATGTTTATCCCCTAAAAAGTAACATATCTACAGGGTGCATTTTGTTCGTTAAGTTATATTATACTATAAAGAGTATTGAGGTGCAGGATGGACACAGAAAGGTGTCTCCTGTCCTCAGAACCCTAGATGGGCTGCATAATGCAAGGTGAACACAACCTCTTAAAGTATCACATTGGCCCCAGTTTACAATAATAACATGTGGTATATTGATTGTGTCAGGACTAAACTTTTACAACCGTGCACATATCAGACTGTATGGTGTTCATATTACAAGGCTTAATTTTTTCAATTTTAGTGTCAAATTGTTTTCATGATTTATATCAATTCCTCAGAATTTGAAAATTATTTTGTTTCTATAATTTATAAAACTTCTTTTTGTTACTTGGGTACTTCACGATACTATAGCAACGCATTACTATGACTTATAAACGTTCTTTGTTTCGATTGATTAAGTAAGTTGTAAACCGATGAGAGGTTTTTTGGATGATAATCTTTATCTATATAAGTATATTTGAATCGACAGTTTAATTACCACAATGATATACAAATACGCGTCGTTGGTTTCGGCGCAACATTAATGTAGCTCCTGCGGGAAAACTGTATTTTTTTTTGTATTTGCGTTTATTTATCGTCGCCACCGGTTTCACATATGGACGACGCCTCCAGAAGAATGTTAGTCATTTTAGATGTTTGGAGGAGTGTGCATGTTACAGAAGATGTCTCAGTTCCAGAAACACCCTTGGTTCTTCTGGACCACGGATCCGCTACTGTCTCTAGGCAAGATAAAGGTTTTTGTATGTTTTATGAAATAATGAAGGTTTTTGTCTCTATCCGAAAGAATGTTAGTACTGTTAGTGGTGGAGCGGGGTATCGAACCTGCGACCCCTGTATTACTAGTCCAGCGCGTTACCACTGGACCACGGATCCGCTACTGTCTCTTGGCAAGATAAAGGTTTTTGTATGTTTTATGAAATAATGAAGAACACGCCCATTAATCATTTATTGTGGTAAAACCGCCATTTCATTTGTTAATTAGAATCACGTGATAGAAATAAGATAAGATATTATGATATACATTTAGGAAATTGTCTAAGTGACATTTGTCTTTGTCACTATATTTACTTTGTGACTATTTTTACTTTGTGTTTTCTTCGTGATTTTAACTTTAATACTTTGTGTATTTGAAAACTTAACTAAGTGATTATTATTAAATATACTTTTCTGTGAACGTCATTATTACTCTGCAGACTTTGTTCACTGTCATTAAAGTTGATTATCAACTGTGCTATTGTCGTTATATCTTGCCATCATCACATCACTGGGTATGGATCACTGTTGCCTCCACTAGTACTACGCTACGTGCGGGAACCGAAACGGGCCGCGTAACATTCTCATCAGAGCTGACAGTGTTGTCTAATTGAGTTAAAACGTTTCTCTTTTCAGATTTTTTTAAATTTTACCTCGGTGGCATACTTTTGAGACTTAATCTGCTCCATAATGGCATCGTCAGTAATGGCAGTACCACCGACTACTTTACTTAAAGTATTTCTCTTCTTAGCAGCCTTTTTCGCATGTTGCAATATTTTACTACCTCTTTCCTGCAGAAAATGTTCAGCAGAATCAATCTCAGGAGTAGACCTGTGCAGACTTTTCATAATCGAAATATCTCGTAAACGAAGTTGCGGGTGCCACTTGGCTATCAGAAACTGCGTCCCTGTTGAATGGGAATATACCACACTTTTTTTAATTCTGTCTGAACGTTATAGACAGATAAAGTGACAGAATATACTTGACTAGGAATACGACTTACATCATACCTAGTCACTGAACACCCACCAGACTGTCGCATGTAAGTATGGCATGCTGAATTCCATGCCATTTCAAAGGGACAGAAGCATCTAGGGGCTGCAAGATATGGTGGGGTGGCAAAACAAAAAGAATAATATTTTCAGATTTTGCCCATTCAATCAGACAAAGTGATACATGACTTTTGTGACCATCATACAAGACAAACACTGGTTCTGCTGGAGATCTGGGTGGTAAGTATTTCAGTAAGTGTTCCTGCATATATCTGGTGAATATATCAGTGTTGGATCATCCTGTTAGTGAAACAGTGTCAGAGGTCCCTGGTGTAGCACTATCCAAGATATATTCATTCATTCTGGTACCAGGGAAAATATAGTGTGATGGAATGTGCTGGCCTATTGCATTCACACAACCAATAACTGTAACTGTTTGCGACATTCCAGATGTAACTGCTTGTGCCTTAGAATACCAGAAATAATCTTGAGTGGTTTAAGATCTGTGTGAAGAATTTTCTCATCTATAGTGTACACAAATTGTGGTTTGGTTACAAGATCATACTTGGTTAAGATGTTGTGAAGAAGATCAAAATAAGTATCTACTGCCTCCCTGGTTGCACTTTTTGCCCCAGCAATAGCTAGGTTCTGGGTCTATTCGCTTTTAGATTAGGTCACGATTCAAGAAATTTTTACAACCATCTGTCAGTAAGAGGATGCTCTTTATCTCATAACCCCAGACTCATAGCATAATCAGTGGCCAATTTTATAGTCTCTTGTCGACTATACCCATAACCGACCTCTGCCATTGTTTCATTGTGTCTAGCAAGAAGAGTCTCTTGTTTTAGTGTAAACATAGGAGAAGGCCCAGATTTCACAACATCCACACTCACTTTGCCATTAATTCTATCAAATAAAGTTGTTTGGGGTATACCATAAGTCATTGAGGCTTTTCTGATTGATAACCCTTTTTTAACAGCATTATACGCCCTGTCTACATCCCCAGAGTCATCGTCTCTGTAAGCACCCAAGCTGAAACACTGGCCTGTAAATAGATAAAATACAGTCATTTGATACTGGACTAATTAAATCCAAATTAGTGCTAAATGAGGATTTGTGGATAATATACTAACACTTTTTGTTACTATACTTTTGCAGTGTACTGTACATGTAGTATAATATGGTATGGTGTTTTGGGGTCTGGAATAGGCATATTGGCAGACGAAATAAAAACAACAGGATTTTGTTGCCATTTTTTGTAAATGGATTTTATTAAAGTAAATAATGGTAATACAATGTAGTTAAATAGTTTTTACGAAGAGGTAAGTCTTATACCTTTCTAATCTCCATTGTTCACGTATTTTGACAGTTCTGCGTTCAAAGTAAACAAATGTGCGCACTCCCCAACAACAGTCACCTCCGAAAAAAATCAATTCCCCAACAACAGTCACCTCCGTAAAACGTCCATTCCCAACAACAGTAATCCCAAACAACAGTCACCTCCCAACAACAGCTACTTCCCAACATCAGTCACCTCCCCAACAACAGTCATCTCCAACAAAAGTCACCTCCCCAACAACAGTCACCTCCCAACGACAGTCACCTCCTAACAAAATTCACCTCCCAAACAACAGTCACCGCCACAACAACAGTCACCGCCACAACAACAGTCGCCTCCCCAACAATAGTAACCTTCCAACAACAGTCACCTCCCAAACAACAGTCACCGCCACAACAACAGTCACCGCCACAACAACAGTCGCCTCCCCAACAATAGTAACCTTCCAACAACAGTCACCTCCCAAACAACAGTCACCGCCACAACAACAGTCACCGCCACAACAACAGTCACCTCCCAAACAACAGTCACCTCCCAAACAACAGTCACCGCCACAACAACAGTCACCTCCCAAACAACAGTCACCGCCACAACAACAGTCATCTCCCAAACAACAGTCACCGCCACAACAACAGTCACCTCGCAAACAACAGTCACCGCCACAACAACAGTCACCTCCCAAACAACAGTCACCGCCACAATAACAGTCACCTCCCAAACAACAGTCACCGCCACAACAACAGTCACCTCCCAAACAACAGTTACCGCCACAACAACAGTCACCTATAACAACAGTTACCTCCCCACGATAGTCACCTCCAAACATTAGTCACCTCCCCAACAACAGTCACCTCCCAACAAAAATCACCTCCCCGACAACATCCACCTCCAACAAAAGTCACCTCCACAACAACAGTCACCTTCAACAACAGTCTCCCCCAACAACAGTCACCTACCAACGACAGTCACCTCCCAACAAAAGTCACCTCCCCAACAACAGTCACCCCCCAACAACGGTCGCCTCCCCAACAACAGTCACCTCGCAACAACAGTCATCTCCCAACAACAGTCACCTCCCAACGACAGTTACCGTGGTGAGCCATCTCGTAAAACTGCAACTCCACGCAGCGGTACAGCAATAACTATAAGGGGAAATCACTGCGTAGGGGATTGGTCAAACAGCAGACGACACAAAAAAGGGAAACAATCACAATAATTTGACCTTCTGAACGATAGAATACACATCAAGGGTTGTGTCCCTTTGGTTTCAGTCGTTCATACAACAAAAGTAGGAATTACTTCGCAGATAGAAATGATAGGATTTAAATATGTAACGTGACGTCAGACATTGTGGGAACTCACCTCTACTGTATGTTGCAAATACAAAATCAAACATGGAATATAAGCAAACATAGAGCATCTAACAATGATATTTGTGTACAAGATTAAATATAAGCAGCAATGAAGTAATCTTTTAGTGTCTAAACTTAACACAATGTACATATATAACTATACGTGTACAAGAGAATGTATTTTATGAATCTTGCTATGTTATTAAATATGTCTTGTCTTAGTTTCATTGCATGAACAACTAATTTAGCAGAGTTTACAACAACTGTGCTATATTTTTATCATACAATATAAATACCAAGAACATTCGCTTATAATTGTTAATTTATGTATTGTTTGTGCTATCACAGTGGACACTCCAGTACGATACACGTGTTATTAGTACACAACATATTTCTTAAATCTGTTGACTCAAAGCCATTGAATAAGAGATACGTTTATACAAAAATGGAATGAATAATTAAATGTTTCAACTCGAGCAGACACTTATAATTTAATAGCACATTTTGGGAATAAACCTTACTTAAATGTTATAACTAATATTAAGAAATAAAGAATAATGTTCAGAAAACGTATTATGTCGAGTCATAGGTTAGAAATTGAAAGTTGAAGATGGCATAAACTTAATAAAATTCCAAAAATCTAAGAAAATGTAAAATATGCAATTTACTCTAGGTCGAATTCCACTTTTTTCTTGAATGTTCCTTGTACAAAGTGTTTCGAAATAAATACATTGAAAAGTAATTATGAATAATTAACTCACGAAAACAGTATTATAATGAAAAATTTGGTCGTGTATGTTTTTAAAAGCTTGCAATTGAGAGACGTTACACTTTATATGTAAACGTTATTTTTCACTTTTCTCTTCTTGTAGAGCTACTTGTGAATGTTTGTCATTTATGTTTTAGAAACAAATTACATTGTATTACATTTAGATTCATATACAGTTTTCATGTACTAGTAGAACTACATAGTGTTTATTGTATATACTGTATTGTTGTATATCATGAGTAAACTCTTGGGCGTCACGCCTTATGTTGAATTAATATCTATCTAGCCTGTACATAATATACAATTTAAACTAAGATACAACACATTTATCACTTAAGCACATATACGTTTGTTTGTTATGATTAATTTCCTTATATGTTCATTGAAAACAAATGGTCATAAAAGGAATTCATCGGATGATTAAACTCTTACAAGTCAAAAAACATCTTTCAGATCTTTCAATTTTACTATTAATTAAGGTTCATTGACGTTCCTTCCTCTAAATACAATTCACACAAAACATTCTATTTTGAGCATTTAGCAATGCTGTGACAGCGATAATGTTATAAATACAGCCACAGTCGTCTCCCATGACATATGTAATATACACTGTATAGTCGTCCCTGAATGACGTAATTTAGTGTTGGCCCTTTCGCACCAAACTACCAAAATAAAACCATCGCAAAACTATTATCGTATATCGCATAATCAAAAACTATCGCTTCACAAAACAAGAGCATCTGAACAAAAAAGCTGAGGAATATATGCTGTACTAAGTTGAAGGGAAATAATGGAATAGTAATGTTGTGTATTTCGTTTATACTAGTACATGTATATCCGGAAACAAACGCTCTTAACAAACAATTGTAGTTACTTAGTAACCAACAATGTTATGACGAGTAGATATAGTTTCATATTCATATACAATATGAACTTAGACCATTGACTCACTTTCAAGTTTCCCATATAAGTAACAAAGGACCGGATAATATTCAAATTAAAATCTAAACGTGGTATAGAAAAATGGCAGAAAGGGGAGATCTGTCTGAAGATCTCCATGAAGATTCAGAAGCTACAGGAAGTGACAATATATTAGGAGTGGCTGGTAGCAATGATTATGCTTTAGAGCAGGAGTTCATTAACGGGAGAAAATTTTGTAAGCCATGCGAGAAAAGGGCCAAGAAAACAACCGCCGTGAAATTCTGCAGGGAATGTAGCCAGTACCAGTGCATGGACTGTTCTCTCGTACATACCTATTTCGATTCATTGAAGGGACACTGCTTAGTCGAAGCACACGAAGTTGACACTAATGACGGTATGTTAGAATTGAAGGGATATGACGTGTGCAAAGAACACGATAAACGTATGCAATTCTATTGCGAAGATTGCAACACCATAGCATGTTCCACTTGTGCAGTCGTACGACATAGGCGATGTAAAAGTGTATTGGAGATACGAACGATTGCTGTGAATTTGAAGACATCAAATTCAACGCTTCGAGCTACGACAACCAGACTCAAAGATAAAGCACAGTTGGCTGTTGACCATTGGGAACATGCCGATCAAGCATTTCATGAAAGTGTACAGCAATTGTCGCAGAAAATAAACGAAGCCCGGACAGCTGTTAACAGTACCTTTGATCAATTATTGAAATCTGCTGGAACCGGATCATGTGCCATAATGAAAACTGCAAATGTTTCCACAAAATACAACTTAGACCGATGTAATCAACTTGTTGATACTATAGACGAATACGTTGAAGTCATTGACAATGTTAGTCAATTTGGGACACCGGAACAAATATTTATTGTTAACAATCAGATACAGAATGTTATACAAACAACGTTGGAAGTGGCCGTTAAGGACCTTTCAAAACTGAAAACTATTGAGATGGAATTTAGGATTAAGAAAAAGGCTACCATTGGAAGTTTATTAGATGAGCGAAACCTTCCTGGGTATGTCCAACTGCAAACAAAAAGTCTAAATGTTCGACCATTTGAAGACGAAGTCCCTATGAAACTCAAATATATCAACTCAGTCGAAGTAACACAGGAACGAAATGAAACCAAGGAGCCATTATTCACCGGACTTGACTTTATGACGGATGGTCGTCTGATTGCTGTGGACAACAAAAATGACAAACTCACATTGTTTGATAGAGATTTGAAAAAGCTAGCGTCGTACAAACTGCCTGCTCACCCCACAGGAATGACCGTAATCCGAGATGAAGTAGCTATATTCTTTGCAAGTGTCTCGTTTCTGGAGTTGCATTTCTATTTCGTTGATAAAACTAACTCGATAACTTTTGTACGGAAATTTCCCCTACCAGAACAGTTTTCTTCCATCTATGTCAAGGATGACAACAACTTTGTCATGACAACCATAAACGGAAATAAACCCGTGCGTATTGTTTCAATAGTAGGACAGGTCTCTAACTTCGACCTAACCTTTTCGGACAAGGTATACGGTATTGACGGAAGTGCGTGTGCTTACATAAGAAATGATTTTAGTGAAAAGTTAGTATTGCTACACGTTGAAGAGAGTTTTGTTTCAATTTATGACATGCAAACAGGCGTAGAATTAACTGTTCGGGATGAGATGATAGTCAAACCCAGATCTGTAGCAATATGTCCTTCAGATACAATCTTGGTGGCAACAGTGGACCGCATCGTACAGATTTCACCATCCGGTCGTATATTGGCGTCATTTTTCGCTGACATGGCCAACTGCCGGAGTATTTGTGTGTCGAAGGAGCATAAGAGGCTAGCTGCAACAAATGCTGTCAAACTTTCCAAAATGATAAGGCTATTTAAAATAGAAAATTCAGTTGTTGAGAAAGCATAGTATTGAGTCGAAATTTTAATGTCAGTGATGTTGCTAAGCTATGTCACTCAGTAACCACCCTGGATTTATAAATTATTCAGGAAGATTCTACACTGACTCTACACGAAATGACTCCACTGAGAGGTCAGAATGTGACTGTGTTACTCTGAATATTTGTGTGTTGGTAAATGAGAATAAGTAAACATGCACTTACGCTTAGGACTGTCTTTTTACTGTTATACTAGTAACCGTTGTGTGAAATTCTGACCAAAGGTTTGACTCGATAACGTTCGTAAGCATGGCCGTTCTTATCGAAAGAGTTATCACTAGAATTTTCTCGTACAATTATCAATGTGAGAAGATATTTACTAGGATACTGGTTATATGTGGCCAACACTTGTAATGTTTACGTCACTTCCGGTGAACACTTCACGTGTATACGTATTGTTTATCAATCTCATGTTTACAATTTTTTTATGTACAACTAAAACAAGACAATATGAAACTTCGCTTTGTACAGTATATACAATACATACTTCCTGTTTGTATTGATTCTGCTTCCACATCTACGAACACCATAACACGTGATTGTCCAACCTGACCTTCTAATGTGGACTTCTTCCATCACAGTTATGAAGTATCACTAAATGATAGGCATGAGCTATGTCAGCGGGGTTTCGCACCATGGTACCGCCACAGTAGCTGAATTGCTCTTGCCTTGATGGTGGAAAAGTAACTGGGAAGACGGCGTTGCCTTTACTTTTTCAGTTACTGTACATATTATTAGCAAACCGTATCTTGTCTGTGTCTATGTTCTGTCCATACTTTCGTTTTTTCTTTTATCTATATTCTTGCTCACCGTTAAAGAAATGTCAAGTTTGACAGTTTAACATACCGATGTAGATGTAGTAGATGTAAATTGTATTCACGAATTAATATACTAATTGATATTTGCAATGGATTGCATGCATGTAATAATTACAGTGAGTATACTCTTAGGTAAAAATCTGAAATGTTTATTCCGGTTTGAAACATGTTCAGACAGGATTGTTGGTTACAACTACAATGTAGTTAGCGCGGGTACCAATCGTCTGATCCTGTAAATAGTTAATAGAAAGGATGGAAACAATATCGGTAACATTCCCTGTAAAACATTTAAGTAATAATCGATGTCGAGTTATGATTGAATTATTCTGAATAAAATGTTCATTATATTACGTTTGCATGTGATACTGTTAGTCTAACGCAGTGCATGTACAACTGAATTATAAATCCAATTAGTTTTTAATATTGAGTCTATCTAAATTAAAGAAGTCATTATTACAATATAAGATATTTTATTCTAAAATATATTTGTTCATTCTAAATAAATGGTTGTATTCGTGTTTATATCAATAATAAATGCTTATATATCATATATTATGATGAGTATCATCATCATTCGTTCTTTCATGTTCTATGATCCTTGAGCAAACAACAAACCATAAATCCAAGGATGGCAACCACCCAGCTATTTAACTGTTCGTGTCTGGGTAAATGTCAATCTGTTCTAAACTCATGCCTCCTATAGTTGGTCTCAAGGAATATACTTTTTTCCCAAAAAGTTACAATATTGCAAAATAAAAGGTTTTAGTGTGATTTCTTTACAAATAAAGAGTAAGCTAATTTCAACCATCTAGTTTGATGACTGGGTTCGGCTGAGACGGGTCGGCTGTGTGCCCGCAGTCGCAAGGATAACAGGGTCCTGCCTGGGCAATCGGAGACTGCCTTCACAAAAAGACTACTCAAGATGATATATGAAAGTAGTATCATAATGCTGCAGTTTTCACAAGTTAACAGCAGCTCTAAAATATTAATGTAATGTTCATTGTTCATTGCTTCCAAAAGACGCCACAAGCTGAGTGAGGTTTTGAAGGTGTCACTTGGAGGCCTGTTTATGCCATGGTGGCCCTAGCAAAATAATACAGGGGCCTTTGTTACATCTCATATATTCCTGGCATACTTAATTCCATAGAAGGATCGAGATATAAAACGACGGGGGTATACATTTCTTATCCTTTATCGTACCATCAGCGTATTCACACCTAGTGTTACGAGAAAGTTCGACAATCGCTTCTCATAAATAATAACACTATCATAGGCCTAAATAATGCAGAACCCAAAATATCAATAAAAGTATAATGATTTAATTGCACACGATGCTGTGACATTGTAACCTACACATGTGACAATGATCTTTAAATATGTTAGGCAATGAGTATTTCCTGATGATTTCCTGTTGCAGTGATCGGCATAATTTCAGGGGCGGTTCCAGGATTTGGACTAAGGGGGGCGTAACCTTAAACAAAAGTTGTTGGTAATTTTTTGGTTTTGCTGAAGCCTTAATACACGGCAATGACTGTGTTTTATTCTTTGTTTTTAAGTTATTAAACATAAAACCAGTTCAGAAATACTTTATTAATTACAACGCATTGGCAGCGAGCGAGTGAAAAAAAATACGGTATAAAAGCTGGGACTAATATATACATATATATTGGTCCCAGATTTAAGACGACTTCGTCGATGTAGTAAGCTATACCTAAGTCCACGTAGGGACTACATTATAAATCAGAATCGCTTAATTGAAAATCTAAAAAGATCACTGTAGGTCTACATTTTCGTATTTATACTCAGACATAATGTATGTAAGGTTGAGGAATTTTAGGGGAGCTCGCGCCCGGTGCGCCCCCTCCCCCACCCCCCCTTGGATCCGCTAGTGAATTTGAAAGTGCGACAACACATTCCTTCGTCTATGTTTATAAGTAGGCTAGTAGTAGCTAGCTTAGATTAGAAATCTATAGCGCCGAGTTTTAAATTCTTTTTAATGTTCTTAAAAGCGAAATTGGAGACATCAGCGGCGCTGGCGAGTTTGAGTAGACGTCTGGACATGGTTCGACGAGTGGATATTATGTTCCTGTATCAGCCTCGAGCAATCAATAGGAAACTTGATCATTGATATGAGTTTTGACGACTAAAAGAGAGAGAATACGTAACTAAAGGCGGCATCATGACGTCATATAGTTTGTTTTACGTAATGACGTCATCAAATTGACGTTTAAGTTCAAGATGTCTGAAAGAGTACTTCCTGTCATGGAAGTTGGTACTATTCAAGAGGAAGATGAAGAAGAGGAAGTTGAAGTCAACTGCAAAGATGGTGGTGAAAACTTCATTCCAGTCTCAGATTTCACCAAGAGCGGGTAGATATAGTAATCTACTTTTGATAGTAGAGCTACCGTGTTTATCTTAATTTTAACTATTTGCGTGTTTGTGTCGACTGTCTAATAATATTATATAGCCATTGTAGGCCTATAGTATTGGTGTGGGGGTTAGACGGCCATTCGGTTAGCTCAGTTAGAGCACCGTGCTAGTGTTTATGGGTCGTTGGTTCGAGCATCCACCAGGCGTACTTTTTCCCATTGAATTACTTCAATGGAGCAGCGGTGTTTGACGGCCCACGGTGGTTGAGCTTCAAATGCCGGAAGAGATATGAGTGTAGTGGTGTGTGGTTGGACGGCCACCCGGTTAGCGCAGTCGGTAGAGCACCGTACTAGCGTTTAGGGGGTCGTGGATTCCAGACCTACAACGAGCGAACATTTTTCCCCTTGGATTACTTCGGTAGGTTCTAGATCTAGATTTTAAGTTTCCAAAAACAAAGATGTTCTTATAAATATAACACTTAAATGTGTTGGTCAACGTGACTTGTTTTATACATTTATTGCTTATTACAGCGATTTACTGTTGGAGGTTACAAAGCAAATATTACACAAGAAGCGGACTGCAGAAATTGACGAAGGGAGTGATACAGATTTGGAACTTGAAGGTAGACTGTCGCCCGGTTAGCTCAGACTGCAGAGCGCTGTACTAGTGTTTAGGGGGTTAGTGGGTTCGAGCCCCACATCGGGCGCAATTTTACCCCTTGAATTACTTCATTGTGTCTAGCAGCCTGTCTTATGCCTAACTTGGATAAAAACAACACGCCATAACCTTGAATTGAACCCGGTTCTCATGCATGTGAAAGTGTACTCTCAACCACGTCGCTAAAGAGCTAGTCCAACCGCGAGGGTATTGGAAGTGGCCTATATCAGTACAATATGCTGATTATACTGTTCGACATTTGCGGTCCCTTTTAAATAAAATGTAACATTAAAGTAACCATCCATAAACGTTGTAGTCCTACATGAATTAATAAAACATCGTAATATCATAGCTTTAAAAGGGTGACCTGTATTTCTGTGGTCTCTACAATGCATGAATATGTGTACAAAAGTAATTCCGGTAAAATATTTAAACTTATTTTAAATGGATATGAGCGATTAAAAAACTTAATACGATATCTACACACATAACAAGAAGACAGTTCAATCGAATATGTTAAAAAAATAAACTGTATCTAGTCGTCTGTACGACATAAAGGAAACCGTTTACGTCGGAAATGTTATGTAGTGCATGGACCCAGATTTCGAATCAAAATCTTTATTATGTTCAACCGTTTTATAGAAGAGAAGCCAGAGTTTGACGTCACAGGAAAAATCACATATCTGAATGTATGTCGACAGTTATCACTGGTTCCTGTGTCCTACTTTCTACGACATATGACGGACAAACACCTCTCTATGGCGCACCATGGACTCGGGTCCCAGGGTATAAAGGCTCTTTCTTATCCACTGATGGTAAGTACAGTACAACCTCTATAATAAGACCACCCTCGAGACCCTTGGAAAACTGGTTATAACATTGAGGTGGTTTTAATATTGAGGTGGTCATATTCTTGAGGATAAATTAAGTGCAGAAAATGAATATCTAAAAGGACTTGAAAAGGGTATTCTTAATTTCGAGGTGGTCTTATTGAGGTGGTCATTAAGTGAGATTTTACTGTAAACGTTTATTATGAACCAATGTATATTCTGTATTATTTTTGAACATTAAAAATTCCATTTCGATTACCTCTACCACAAGCGTCAAATCCACGTAGATCTATAATATATAATGACCTATTTTATTCACTTGACGAAAATACCAGAGTTCGCCAAAAAATACCAGTCTGTAAAATATGCCTCACCGACAAATCTCCATCTTTGTTTATTACATATGATCCGTCTTTTTACGTTTTTACAGAAGAATACGTTTATTTTATCCCTGGATCTCCAGGACAATTGGCTGGAAGGGGAAGGTGGAGAATACATCGCGAGAATGTTACTGGAAAACTGCTATATCTCAGAACTGGTAAGATCCATACACCAAGCTGTTTATGTTACGCTAGCTTTAGTTTCTAGCAATACTATTTAATGTGGCTGTTTATATTAGCAAATGGATGGTTCAGCGCAAGACTATACTAACTCCTATGTAATGTTCATTGTTCATTGCTTCCAAAAGACGCCACAAGCTGAGTGAGGTTTTGAAGGTGTCACTTGGAGGCCTGTTTATGCCATGGTGGCCCTAGCAAAATAATACAGGGGCCTTTGTTACATCTCATATATTCCTGGCATACTTAATTCCATAGAAGGATCGAGATATAAAACGACGGGGGTATACATTTCTTATCCTTTATCGTACCATCAGCGTATTCACACCTAGTGTTACGAGAAAGTTCGACAATCGCTTCTCATAAATAATAACACTATCATAGGCCTAAATAATGCAGAACCCAAAATATCAATAAAAGTATAATGATTTAATTGCACACGATGCTGTGACATTGTAACCTACACATGTGACAATGATCTTTAAATATGTTAGGCAATGAGTATTTCCTGATGATTTCCTGTTGCAGTGATCGGCATAATTTCAGGGGCGGTTCCAGGATTTGGACTAAGGGGGGCGTAACCTTAAACAAAAGTTGTTGGTAATTTTTTGGTTTTGCTGAAGCCTTAATACACGGCAATGACTGTGTTTTATTCTTTGTTTTTAAGTTATTAAACATAAAACCAGTTCAGAAATACTTTATTAATTACAACGCATTGGCAGCGAGCGAGTGAAAAAAAATACGGTATAAAAGCTGGGACTAATATATACATATATATTGGTCCCAGATTTAAGACGACTTCGTCGATGTAGTAAGCTATACCTAAGTCCACGTAGGGACTACATTATAAATCAGAATCGCTTAATTGAAAATCTAAAAAGATCACTGTAGGTCTACATTTTCGTATTTATACTCAGACATAATGTATGTAAGGTTGAGGAATTTTAGGGGAGCTCGCGCCCGGTGCGCCCCCTCCCCCACCCCCCCTTGGATCCGCTAGTGAATTTGAAAGTGCGACAACACATTCCTTCGTCTATGTTTATAAGTAGGCTAGTAGTAGCTAGCTTAGATTAGAAATCTATAGCGCCGAGTTTTAAATTCTTTTTAATGTTCTTAAAAGCGAAATTGGAGACATCAGCGGCGCTGGCGAGTTTGAGTAGACGTCTGGACATGGTTCGACGAGTGGATATTATGTTCCTGTATCAGCCTCGAGCAATCAATAGGAAACTTGATCATTGATATGAGTTTTGACGACTAAAAGAGAGAGAATACGTAACTAAAGGCGGCATCATGACGTCATATAGTTTGTTTTACGTAATGACGTCATCAAATTGACGTTTAAGTTCAAGATGTCTGAAAGAGTACTTCCTGTCATGGAAGTTGGTACTATTCAAGAGGAAGATGAAGAAGAGGAAGTTGAAGTCAACTGCAAAGATGGTGGTGAAAACTTCATTCCAGTCTCAGATTTCACCAAGAGCGGGTAGATATAGTAATCTACTTTTGATAGTAGAGCTACCGTGTTTATCTTAATTTTAACTATTTGCGTGTTTGTGTCGACTGTCTAATAATATTATATAGCCATTGTAGGCCTATAGTATTGGTGTGGGGGTTAGACGGCCATTCGGTTAGCTCAGTTAGAGCACCGTGCTAGTGTTTATGGGTCGTTGGTTCGAGCATCCACCAGGCGTACTTTTTCCCATTGAATTACTTCAATGGAGCAGCGGTGTTTGACGGCCCACGGTGGTTGAGCTTCAAATGCCGGAAGAGATATGAGTGTAGTGGTGTGTGGTTGGACGGCCACCCGGTTAGCGCAGTCGGTAGAGCACCGTACTAGCGTTTAGGGGGTCGTGGATTCCAGACCTACAACGAGCGAACATTTTTCCCCTTGGATTACTTCGGTAGGTTCTAGATCTAGATTTTAAGTTTCCAAAAACAAAGATGTTCTTATAAATATAACACTTAAATGTGTTGGTCAACGTGACTTGTTTTATACATTTATTGCTTATTACAGCGATTTACTGTTGGAGGTTACAAAGCAAATATTACACAAGAAGCGGACTGCAGAAATTGACGAAGGGAGTGATACAGATTTGGAACTTGAAGGTAGACTGTCGCCCGGTTAGCTCAGACTGCAGAGCGCTGTACTAGTGTTTAGGGGGTTAGTGGGTTCGAGCCCCACATCGGGCGCAATTTTACCCCTTGAATTACTTCATTGTGTCTAGCAGCCTGTCTTATGCCTAACTTGGATAAAAACAACACGCCATAACCTTGAATTGAACCCGGTTCTCATGCATGTGAAAGTGTACTCTCAACCACGTCGCTAAAGAGCTAGTCCAACCGCGAGGGTATTGGAAGTGGCCTATATCAGTACAATATGCTGATTATACTGTTCGACATTTGCGGTCCCTTTTAAATAAAATGTAACATTAAAGTAACCATCCATAAACGTTGTACAGTGTTCCCTCTCTTGAGCAACATTTTGCGGAGACCAGCCAAGTGTTTGTTGTAGAGAGGGAGTTGTTGTAGAGAGGGAATGGTTTGTTGGGAGATGTGTGTTGATGTTTGGTATGAAAAGGTGTATAGTGGTGTTAATTTCAATACACATTAATAAACAGTCAGAAACAAATAACAAACACAGTATGAACATGTGATTCATTATATTACATGTATTAGAAAATAAATACTTGTATTTAATTTAGAAATTGTAGCAATCAAGTTACACAACAGCATATCAATGAAAACTATCAGATATATATTCTTTTGAACAGTTATGTCTATAAATGCAGCACCACTCTTACACCACAGTATATCAATGAAAAAAATCTGATATTTTCTTCTGAACAGTCATGTTGGTCAGATTCATTTCTGTAAATGCAGCAGACGAGTCCATGATGCTGCACCAATATTGTCTCTACCTGAATCTGTGTTCGACCACAACCAAATTGATCAGCTACAGACTGAGCAGTTTTGCCTTGCTCAAGTAACTTGATTGCAGCTACACGCTGTTCTAAGGTTAAATAGATCTTTTTCTTCTTGGTACTCATTGTAAAACAAAACGTAGCTTATAATCTAAATAATAATTTATGAAGTGAACTGAATGAAGTATCAGAACGATATGAAAGTGACCTAGTCATAATGCCAAATTTCTTGCTCAAAATTAACCAATTACAGTTTGTCTAAACATTAATGAACGTAAACAATGAACGTGCACATCTTACGATTGCCGACACAATTACGATCAAACACATTAAAGGGCACGTCCGACAAACACTCTTTGAGGTTAATAATACATACCTTAGGTGTGAACAACAATTGTCATCGAAGGGGCATTTAATTGTTTCCAATTTACCAAATCGCTAATCCTGAACGTGTTTATTTACTCAATTACACATATGCCGATCTAACAATGCTGGTTCTCGTATTGTAATCGCTGTAGCGTATACAGCAACTTGAAAGCGGAAACCAAAGTGTCATCACATGCGTAAATTAAGTGTCGTCAATTTCCGTTCGGACCGATTTTTACCGAAGCCGTTCAAGGGAGGTAAATTTGTCGTGTCGGACGTTTCTTGAGTGTCGTTTGTCGTTATAGGGAGTTGTCGTTCCTGGGAGGGAAAAATACGTTGAAATCGCTCGGGAGGAAAATTGAATGTCGCTTAAAGGAGGGAACCGCTCAAGAGAGGTGACGTAACTAGAGGGAACACTGTAGTCCTACATGAATTAATAAAACATCGTAATATCATAGCTTTAAAAGGGTGACCTGTATTTCTGTGGTCTCTACAATGCATGAATATGTGTACAAAAGTAATTCCGGTAAAATATTTAAACTTATTTTAAATGGATATGAGCGATTAAAAAACTTAATACGATATCTACACACATAACAAGAAGACAGTTCAATCGAATATGTTAAAAAAATAAACTGTATCTAGTCGTCTGTACGACATAAAGGAAACCGTTTACGTCGGAAATGTTATGTAGTGCATGGACCCAGATTTCGAATCAAAATCTTTATTATGTTCAACCGTTTTATAGAAGAGAAGCCAGAGTTTGACGTCACAGGAAAAATCACATATCTGAATGTATGTCGACAGTTATCACTGGTTCCTGTGTCCTACTTTCTACGACATATGACGGACAAACACCTCTCTATGGCGCACCATGGACTCGGGTCCCAGGGTATAAAGGCTCTTTCTTATCCACTGATGGTAAGTACAGTACAACCTCTATAATAAGACCACCCTCGAGACCCTTGGAAAACTGGTTATAACATTGAGGTGGTTTTAATATTGAGGTGGTCATATTCTTGAGGATAAATTAAGTGCAGAAAATGAATATCTAAAAGGACTTGAAAAGGGTATTCTTAATTTCGAGGTGGTCTTATTGAGGTGGTCATTAAGTGAGATTTTACTGTAAACGTTTATTATGAACCAATGTATATTCTGTATTATTTTTGAACATTAAAAATTCCATTTCGATTACCTCTACCACAAGCGTCAAATCCACGTAGATCTATAATATATAATGACCTATTTTATTCACTTGACGAAAATACCAGAGTTCGCCAAAAAATACCAGTCTGTAAAATATGCCTCACCGACAAATCTCCATCTTTGTTTATTACATATGATCCGTCTTTTTACGTTTTTACAGAAGAATACGTTTATTTTATCCCTGGATCTCCAGGACAATTGGCTGGAAGGGGAAGGTGGAGAATACATCGCGAGAATGTTACTGGAAAACTGCTATATCTCAGAACTGGTAAGATCCATACACCAAGCTGTTTATGTTACGCTAGCTTTAGTTTCTAGCAATACTATTTAATGTGGCTGTTTATATTAGCAAATGGATGGTTCAGCGCAAGACTATACTAACTCCTATGTATTTATATAGGAGTTAGTATAGTCTTGCACTGAACCCTCGAAATGAGCGGTGCACAGAAGTTATGTGTTCGATAAGGTGATTTATCTTCATGAGCTATTTTATACAGTAAACCTCAATAAAACGACCACCAATGGGAACCTTGAAAATTGGTCTTATTATTGAGATGGTCTTAATATTGAGGTTAAATACAGAGCAAAATAGTGAAAATGGACTTGAAATTTATAAAGATTGATATGACCTCAAAATTCGACTGTTACACCTTTTGTATAACATAAGTTGCAAACATGTCTCTCTAGCAGAAACAAATTCGCTATGATACTATGTATTAGTATAAAGCCGAAAATTATATTTTACATACGATCAAAGTTTTACACTAAGTATTAAAGTAACGATCGTACATGAACATTCAAACGAAACAATGAAATTACATGATCAATGATTAATGATCAATGATTCACAACAGTACTAGTATAGTGCATTGTACTATTATGTTGGTAACAATCACCAGCTTGACCTCCAATTCATTTATTTCCTAATTCGATCATCTTAAACGGAAATAAATCATTTATCCCCTAATCAACAATTCATTCAGGAGAAACAAACAACAAAACACTGTCATGAATTTAGGAATAGTCTCGCATTGTATTTTATCAAATGTTAGTATACGTGTTCACATCTTGTACAAATGTATAATATTTCATTATACTAAAAAGAACAATGACAATACTTAAATACAATTTGATAACATTCATTCTAATTAATACAACACTGTTCAATGTTCACTGTAATTCATACAACACTGTTCACTGTTCACTGTAATTCATACAATACTGTTCACTGTTCACTGTAATTCATACAACACTGTTCAATGTTCACTGTAATTCATACAACACTGTTCACCGCAATTCATACAACACTGTTCAATGTTCACTGTAATTCATACAACACTGTTCACGGTAATTCATACAACACTGTTCACTGTAATTCATACAATACTGTTCACTGTTCACTGTAATTCATACAACACTGTTCACTGTAATTAATACAACACTGTTCAATGTTCACTGTAATTCATACAACACTGTTCACTATTCACTGTAATTCATACAATACTGTTCACTGTTCACTGTAATTCATACAACACTGTTTAATGTTCACTGTAATTCATACAACACTGTTCACTGTTCATTGTAATTCATACAACACTGTTCAATGTTCACTGTAATTCATACAACACTGTTCAATGTTCGCTGTAATTCATACAACACTGTTCACTGTAATTCATACAACACTGTTCAATGTTCGCTGTAATTCATACAACACTGTTCACTGTAATTCATACAACACTGCTCACTGTTCACTGTAATTCATACAACACTGTTCACTGTAATTCATACAACACTGTTCACTGTTCACTGTAATTCATACAATACTGTTCAATGTTCACTGTAATTCATACAATACTGTTCAATGTTCACTGTAATTCATACAACACTGTTCAATGTGCACTCGTAATTAATACAATATTGTCGAGTATAAAAATTACACGTACATGAAGTGCGAACTGAATCTGAACTGTTCAAACAATGTTCCTCATTATAATGTTTAATGTAACACTTCTGCCTACTGTAGTATAGTCTCTAAATTAATAAAAGTCATTCTAATTTCATTGACACTGTCTCTGAAAAGTGCATTATGGCTGCCTGTTAATATTTAAATATATGAATTTGTAATTAAAATGTGTTCTGTTGTATAAAGCAAACTCAAAAACAACAATTTTACCTGAGTGACTGAAAACTATCATGGGTGGGTGGGAAGGGTATCTCACAGTATGATATATTCAACACAATGCAAAGACTTCGAATAAATTGAAAACCTGTAAACTTGGTATAAATACTAACTGCGCACGATTATCTCGTGCGAAATACTACGCAAAATTCAACGACTGAATTATTTATTAAACTGGGATAAATACATTTAACATTGTATTAATTTAATACAACATGTACTAGTATAGTGCATAGTACTATTATATGTGTTGGTAACAAACACCAGTTTGACCTCCAATTCATTTACCATTATTAGTACTAGTATAGTGCATAGTACTATTATATGTGTTGGTAACAAACACCAGTTTGACCTCCAATTCATTTACCATTATTAATACTAGTATAGTGCATAGTACTACTATATGTGTTGGTAACAAACACCAGTTTGACCTCCAATTCATTTACCATTATTAATACTAGTATAGTGCATAGTACTATTATATGTGTTGGTAACAAACACCAGTTTGACCTCAATTTCATTTACCATTATTAATACTAGTATAGTGCATAGTACTATTATATGTGTTGGTAACAAACACCAGCTTGACCTCCAATTCATTTACCATTATTAATACTAGTATAGTGCATAGTACTATTATATGTGTTGGTAACAAACACCAGTTTGACCTCCAATTCATTTACCATTATTAATACTAGTATAATGCATAGTACTATTATATGTGTTGGTAACAATCACCAGCTTGACCTCCAATTCATTTACTATTATTAGTACTAGTATAGTGCATAGTACTATTATATATGTTGGTAACAATCACCAGCTTGACCTCCAATTCATTTACTATTATTAATACTAGTATAGTGCATAGTACTATTATATATGTTGGTAACAATCACCAGCATGACCTCCAATTCATTTACTATTATTAATACTAGTATAGTGCATAGTACTATTATATATGTTGGTAACAATCACCAGCTTGACCTCCAATTCATTTACCATTATTAATTGAGAGACGATTTTAGAATCTGGCAAGCAACAGACTTGGAACCAAAGGATGTGCAGCGGTATGTCGTGCATTACAAACAAATGTCACGTTGAAAACCCTTGATATGTCAGGTAATGTAAAACTTTTTTTCCAGATTTTTACGATTTATTGAAACAGCTACGCCGCTTGTGACATGAACAACAGTAGTTCTTTTATACAGGAAAACCTCAATAATAAGACCACCCTTGGGACCCTCGAAAACTGGTCTTATTATTGAGGCGGTCTTAATATTGAAGCCGAACAAAGAGCAAAACATTGAAAATGGATTTGAAATATGTGTTCTTAAATTTGAGGTGGTCTTATTATTGAGGTATTCTGTAAGTGAGGTTTTACTGTACTAGTATATGTCCCATATCCGCGTTGCCCGAAGTCCATTGTTCTAGTTTTGATGTTATTTATTGCATTGTGTTTGTGAAACAAGTTCAAACACCATGGCAGCTACCTTGAGTTATTCGCCAGAATGCGAGTTAATTTCAGGGAATGACGTTTTCGGGCTCAAAGCCTGCTGAACACGGAGCTCAAACTCACGAGTTTCGAATAAGGAGTCATGCACTCTACCCTTCGACCACTACGCCTACTGTGCTTGATGTTCTTCTGTCAATTTATCAAACACAACTGAATGAACAAGAGGTAACTACAATCGTCCCTTTGACCTTTTTTATTTTACATATATCCCTTGATGTTATGTAGCAATGTTGTGTGGTCTATTTTATTTGTATTTAATTACAGGGAACGATCTTACTGATGCTGATACCGGATATATTGCAGAAGCTTTTTATGTAAGTCTGGTTGTTGTTCATTGCCGGCCAGACCATTCTTTGCTCCCTTATTCCATACATGTTTACCCATTGTACCTCCTCAGTCCCTAATGTTCTGTAAGCTGTTGTTTCCCTGGGATGTGTGTGGGGAGGTTTGTATTTTGTCTGTAACAACTTCATATCTCTTACACAAGTAGTGTGATACATCAGTTATAAGTTATACGAAATATTCTTGGGCGAGACTAGCATTGTTCATAGGCCGATATGTGTTTGTTTTGTTTGCCTTAATCCCGCTTCTTGAAAGCAGAAAATTCAATTAATTCAGATGGAGTTATCTGTAATATCATTGGTGAAAACTGTGGGACTTCCGTATAAACATAATTCTAATAATAGGACTAACGTGAAAAATGGACGCCACGTCATTATGGTAACAGAATAGAACTTTATTGGTCTTTCTACATTATGTTTCGGTCTTTTGACGCTGCTTGTAACATTTATCACAGTCAAGTAATACACATTGCTATGCTTCTGTGGAAAGTAATATACTGGAAATGTAATTAGTAAACAAAAGACGAACAGTAATCATGCAGGTAGTTCCTCCTTTTGCGGTGCGGCAATGTCAATAGTAGCAAATACCATTTGCATATTCAGACAGTAACAACTGGGGATTTTACCTCTTGAACATTAGATAAGTTGCTACTCATGTGTTAAGATAACGCAAGAAAGACAATGAAGAGTAAAAATATCATACTGAAACTGAGGCAAGGGTGATTCACAAAATTATACACTTCAATATAGTGTGGGTAATAGTGACCCGATGCTGCTGATGTTTTCGACCTATTTCAATTTAAACTAAAAGCTAATACATATCTACATGTTCGTAATGTCTACTTTTTGATACAGGAAAATAACAGATTGAAGACGGTCAGTTTGAGTCATAACAATTTTGGACACACGTCTTCTGACGTTCTTGCTGAAGGAATATGTAAGTGTTATGTAAGAAGATATTGCAAGAAGGTTAAATAGATCTTAATGGTTAGCTCCACCGCTAACGAACTTACCCGGGGGTAGAAACTGGGAAAAGGCAATTCATTGTAAAGCGATGTTCATTCAGAGCTAACACATGTAGCATGGTATCATGGAAACGGTTTGATGAAATGGAACATTTTAACAGAAGGGAGACGAACAAAGTTGAAACAAAACAACCTTATCAAGAACATCAACTCCGGTGTGCTAAAACGTCATATTTTTAATGTGATGACTATGACCATTACAGTCTTCGACGCCGACATTTGACACATCGTGTTATTTCCTCCTCTGATATGTAATACTGTGTTTGATATGTTTAAGTCATAGATTATGTTACCACATAAAATATACCTCTCTATATTAAAAGCGGAAACCTGATGATATAATAACGCAACCACATCAACAGAAGTTACAATCAACCAAATTAACCCTCTTTTTAAAAAAATATGTTGTCCTACATTTTAAAACAATTAGAAACATCGGTTAATGGAAAAAGCATTAAAGTTCGTCTGCCATTTGGACTCTGTATTAATGGGTAAATAATCGAAGACTAATTGTCCCCACATAACGAGAAACGATGATGTTCACATTGTGAATAAATATCGCTGAGACTTTTTCAACTACTAGTACTAGTACATAAACTAGCAATAGTTTGTGGTGAGGACAGTTTACTGTGTGTCAATTAGACGTGGTGAGTTTTATGATGATTGTTGTTTTTATTTACAGCTGAAAATGAGACGATCGAACACATTGACTTGAGTTGGAACCACTTTAGATTGAAAAGTGCGACCGTCATTTGTGATGGAATTGCGGTATTTTATTTAATCCCATGTCTGTACGTGTTACAAACGAGCAGCAACCCGCGTGCAAGCGCCAGTCTGTTAACTAGAAGAGAAGCCTAATTGTGCTTATTGATATAAGACATATATTGTGCATTATTTATATTGTTGAAATTGCTAACAAACATGCAAACTTAAAGTGTACGGTCTGTACAACAAATTCTAGAAGTGATATTCAGTGGGGAAAAAAGCTCTTCTGGCTTACATAAAGGAAATAGGTCTTGAATGTCCGTTAGTATATTGCTATATATTCATATAATCACTGATGGCGCTTTCTTAAATGAACACTATGCTCATTATTTCATGTTTTACCTAAACAAACATGAAACATATATTTCATATAGTTAAAAGGTCAAAAAGATATGCAATATGAAAACAAAGATAAATAACGTATTGCTCTGTATTTGTCGAAAAGAGAAGTTTGTAAATATCTTTAAATGAAAAAATCCAGTTCTTTAACAAGCAGGTTTATTTACAAGCTTAGTCCATGCATAACCTGATAACACAAATCTTTTGAATCGTCAATACGTTGCAATTGTTTTATTAAAGATATTTAAGCAAAAACGCTGATAGAGTGTGTTCAATTATTATACCTTCAGATGGACCAGATACAGCTTAAATATAGTGTCACTAAGTTATGTATGTTTGATGAGATATTGAAATCAACTTCTGAACTGACGAGTGTTTAAATGATATTAATCAAAACATCAGTAAGGTTTACCAATGTCATTAAGAATAGTTGTGTGTGACTTTTCAGACCAACAGTCGACTTAGAGTAGTGAATCTTGCAATGAACGGATTGGGAAACGAAGGTGCATTCGGCGTGGCTGAAATCCTAAAACAGTCAGGTACAGTGACATCTATTGACATCAGCCGGAATCGTATAGGACCAGTCGGGGCCACCGTCATTGGGAAAGCTCTTGAAACGAACGACTTATTGAAAACTTTAAAGGTATGTCAACAATACTTTTCACACACAATGTATCAAATACTGGTTTTGGAGATAGTGTTGTAGCACTTCTCAGTGTATTCCTCCTGTTTGCCTTTCCTAACCAGTTGCGATCGCGTGTTCGGCGCAGCCGTACTAACAGGGTTATGCTATTTGCATATCAGTGAAGTATAAACCAATCAAATCTTACGTTAACCACCAAGGCAATTTCTCTTGAACCGAACAACGTTTGTAACATGGAAGCGGATTGGTTAAGCTACGTTATCTTACCGAAATCCACTGAATATCGGTGAATTTACCGATATCCATTTTGGATCTTGAGTGACCAGCAATCGTAACATCTCGGCATTTTTTATGTTGCACTACAAATCTTAACCTTCAAATTACGCTGACCATCTTTTTTTCAGATATTGCTTGTAGCAACAATTCCAAAATCTGGACTTATAAGTTTGGTTTATGTTAGCTCTTTCTAGCTCATATATTGTATTTACTTGAACTAATGTGTTCTGATAATGAATTTATTGCCTTTAAAACCGTTTACAGATCGGGTATAATCCACTTGGACAGGAGGGAGTGAAGACGGTGTTTAAAGGTGTTTGTCCAGATGCAAGCTGTGTTGTACATTTAGACTTTTCGGTAAGTTTGTTGATATCTTTATGATGAGTGCATACTTTCATAAAATGCAAATCTTTTTGAAAAAAACGGGCCACTTTTTTCGACTACGGTCACGTATATTCATCCCCAATTCGTACTTATAGATTTAACTGGCAGATATTAAGCCAAAAATGTTGTAAAGTCTTGTTCAGCTGTAATATTTTTGCTAGTAGTGTCCTACAAGTATTTATATTAATTTCAGTGGAACTCGAATCAATACTCATACTATCAGAGTTTTTTCGTTTCTTATTCTAGAAAAATACTTTTAACCGAAATATTGATACTGAATTTTTATGGAATTAGTTAATACTCATGCGGTTTTCCTACATTTTGTATTCACTTCTTCCGATTGAGTATTATATGAGTTGACATTTTGCTTTATTATAATCGGTTTCATTGGTTGGAATGTACCGCGTAATTACAGCTCGCCCACGATGGACGGATATACGGTAGACATTTCCTAAAAACACCCAACATAACTGAACAATCCACATTGTTCCCTGTGGTTTCAGGGAAAGAGTAGTTCAGTCACCAAGGCCTATAAGAAGCTATAAGACGACTTGTCTTATATACAACTTGTTCTTTCAATGCGTTTTAGGCAAGCGTTTCTAATTGGATTACTCACAGGCATCTGTGATATTGATGCGTCGCGGCATTTAAAATACATACTATAATAATGTCCCCAATTCATTGAAAAGGTGTTTAGCTTGACAAGGTACGTACATATATACTCGTACACCGGTGCAGAATACTTGATGTTACTGAGAGCAGAGTATTACATATAGTTACCACATTTACAATATTTACATATTGATGTGCAAATTTCCTTAAAGTTTAAAGGAAAAATAATGTAAACGATGAGAAACCAATCAGATATAAACAATAACTTATTAATTATGCCCATATATGGGCAGACGGCTCAGCAAATTGACTGACAAAACGTGGTTGTCACATGCAAATCCTCTTGTTATTTTCTCAATTATCGCATATTTGGAAATTGAAGTAAAACCTCAATAAAAAGACCACCTCTGGGACCTTTGAAAACTGTTCTTAATATTGAGGTGGTCTTATATTGAGGTTGAATAAAGAGCAAAGCAGTGAAAACGGACATGAAAATTATGTTTTTAATTTTCAGATGGTCTTATTATTGAGGACATTATGCACAATGCAGTAATTGTTATATATATAGCATACGTCGTGTACGATCTTGTATATGTCACGACTTTTATTTACTACCGTATAAGCCACGGCAATTCCAACACGTCTCTGTGGCGCAATTGGTTAGCGCGTTCGGCTGTTAACCGAAAGGTTGGTGGTTCAAGCCCACCCAGGGACGTTCTTTTTGCACCGATATTTTGTAACTGCTGAAATCTGTTAACTTATTATCGAGGTGCCTTTAAGTGAGGTTTTACTGTACTCCTATAACTGCTTATCAGTTTTGCCTATCAAAATGGCTGATGATTAAGAACAATGGCGATAAATATGTTAGATGTGGGAACTATCTATTGGTGTCTATTTTGCTTACTAAGCATTATTATTCAAACTCAAACTCAGCGGAGTAAACTTTGTCATCTGAGTGCTGAGTGCAGAGTGGTTAGTATTCCTTCGGGTCCTTGGCCTGATTTCAGAAAAGGTCAACATTTAGATCTTTCTTAAACACACTTTGGTTACGAATCAATAGCTGGGTACATAAACAATATTTAAACATTGTAACACCGATATCACTGATAAGACTTCTGTTGTACGTACATGTACAACACAACATGTTAAACCTGACTTAAGAAAAATCCCAACTTGAGAACTTGATGAAAACTAGACAGGGGGCAGGGGGTGTAATACAAAAATAAGACTTAGACTTTAACATGTTAAATGTTATTTTGCCTCTACGTTGCTATAACAATATGTATTTAATAAAACAGGGCAAAAGTTCAGATTGCGTTATAACACTTTTTCAAACAAAATTTCATTTGTTTAGATTTAATAAAAAAAAGAAAGGCTGGTAAATATTACTTTAACTTTCGTAACTTTAAAGTCAAAATTCTGAGTTTTAGTCTTAATACGTTTGTGAACAAGGCGATGTAGAGGTAAAGTTAAAGAGAATACCTGAGTTTATTCTGACACAGAATTAACGTTTAAATAAATTCTTGCGAAATATGTCAGTCTAATATATGATACGTTTTTCTTCAAAATTCTCTGAAGTTATGTCTTAAACTGCACGGTTTTATATGCGAGCCAGTCGTTTCATTTCAATGCAATTATACATACAGACATTCAAGCGTAACTGTAGAACGGATAACTTGTCCGAGATATAAATACGACATAAGCGTATAATTTCTGGAGCATACATTTATGCACAATGCAGTATGTTAATCATAAGACATGTACGTTCTTGTATAAGGTCATGATTATAATTTACTCTCGCATAAGACAAACTGCTGTAACACGTCTCTGTGGCGCAATTGGTTAGCGCGTTCGGCTGTTAACCGAAAGGTTGGTGGTTCAAGCCCACCCAGGGACGTCTCTTTTTACACCAATATTTTGAAACTGTTCTGAAATGTGTTTACCTATTATTTTGCCCTTCATGCTATGCATTTCTGTATTGTTTTTATAATTTATTTTTTGTTATTAATAAAACGAAAAAGTTTATTTCTAACATAGATAAAATATTAATACATTTCGAATATTTCAATACGATAAATAGAAGAGATGCGGAGGAAGGTTATCTAATAAAACGGTGTCTGATGATTATATAACAATGCATTCAAATCACTGAAAAAAACTCCACAGCAAAGAGTTGCAAATATTATTGTAAAATTTAACAATATACATATAATAAAAGTGCAGTAATAACTATTTTGTATTAACTTTTTATTCTGATAACAGTATGATAATAAATGGAATAAAAGTCAGTAGACTTTACAACTCCCCTACTTTATGAAAAAAAAATATAAATCACTGAATAAAAAATATTCACCCAACGTGGGGCTCGAACCCACGACCCCGAGATTAAGAGTCTCGTGCTCTACCGACTGAGCTAGCCGGGCTATATGATTATGATTGTAAATATATGATTCGAGTATGTAGACAGGTACAGGTAAAATTTACTTAGTAAAACAGGCGAGATGAGTCATTCCTGTTATATTTCTTCTTATGTTACAAGTGTTACTATATGTCATCATGGCCTATTGCTGATCGCAAAATCAGATAATTGTTAAATATTTCTTACGCAATGGCCGTCACGGTTCTGATTTTGATATACAATTTACGAATTATCTTCCCCCTTTAAGTTTAGTCAAATTATAAAAAAATATGAAAAAAATGTGATAAATTTCGATGTTGTGTTTGTTGTCGTCGTTGCTGTTATCTGTATTTTGTTGTAGTTGTTATTGTTTGTGGTTGTTGTTTGATTGTTGTTTGTTTGTTGTTGTTGTTGTTGCTGCTGCTGCTGCTGCTTTGGACAGTACATTCTTACCATTGATTTCATGGCCTCAGGCATCACGTGAAATATGACATGTTGTGTTTCATTATCAAGTTCAATCTTTTAGTTATGCTGCTGTTGTATTTTTATCAATTAAGCTTTAATAAAATTCAATGTTGTTTCCGGGTTATATGATCATATACGATATCGTTGACATCACCATTGTGGCGAAAATGCTGATTTTCATTATGATAAAATATGAACGGAATGGAGAAAAGTCTGAAGGTGGACAAACATTTAAATTTGAAAATCAATGGAAGAAAATTGTTTCGTTCCCAAATAGAAAAAAAATCACACAGCGTTATTCGTTTTGCAAAAGAAACGTCCCTGAGTGGGCTCGAACCACCAACCTTTCGGTTAACAGCCGAACGCGCTAACCAATTGCGCCACAGAGACGATATTCATTTTAAAAGATGAAATTAAATTTTATCTCATTTGGCGACAAAGTAAGATAAGTGTAGCTCAAAGGATAAGTTGTATATAATGTTATCACGTGTGACCTTAGAATAACTTTTAAGACTGGGTTTAATGAATTAAAACAATCATCAAATTAAATACAGTTCATTTTAACAACCAACGTTGATACATGAGTACCGGTATAATCTTATGAATCTTCAAGATAAAATGTCTAGTATTATGAAAAATATAATACGAAAACGTACATTGTCTTCGGAGATTTTCAATACATTATTTAGCCTTACCCATGTCACTGGTAATCTTATTTGTCAAGCTAGCGTACCAATCAAGTAATTATGTTTTATTTTGATATTATTGCATAATTTACTGCACTATATACTAGAAAAAGAGTATTATACGCAACGTTACGCATTTAAAATCTTTCGTCTCAACTAATGTATAATTATTCTTGGAGAAGATCGAGACTCTTAATCTCGGGGTCGTGGGAATTTGCTTCGAGCTATTTTTCCATGTTTGTTAAGGGATCTGCTACTCCATCTATAACGCTACACCCCAGCTGGGAATTGAGCTGTTTCTGGTAGTAAATCGTACGACTGAATACTTCAGATCAAACGTTATCGTTTCATTAAACCATTAGATTTCACAGAACTTTATTACAAGACATTTCGCTGCTAAACCCGTGGCAGAATCAATCTATGTGTTAACCTTAACTTGACCCTCAGAGTATTGATTTCCGTCCTAGAATTATCGGTTACGTATATAGTAATCGTTTTCCGTCTGTTAATGGATTTTCGGTCTGTATACAGTTGTGTAAAAACGTGCGCTTGTTTTGAAGAAAAAACTGCGGCATCAATAACTAATCGGGCTATATTTTGCTAGCTATAATTATTTGCATCTTGTGTCGACACGAGACATTTCAGCAATCTTCACTCTTCCGAAATAAATATGATATATTATACTCGTTTGCAAAATTACGCGTCCCTGGGTGGGCTTGAACCACCAACCTTTCGGTTAACAGCCGAACGCGCTAACCAATTGCGCCACAGAGACGGTGTTCGTCATTTCGCGTATTGGCAAACTAAATATCTATAAGGAGTATAAAGTGGTCACGTGACTAACACGTTAAGCTATTAACGATTTCCCGCGTAAATATTGTAAATTTGAAACTAGTATTATCAGGTAAGAATAATTTACGAAAATAAATGAAAATACGACCGAATTCCAATACGGATTACTCATTTCTATCGATTGGCGATATATTAAGATCATTAACCCATATAAAACCAATATACTACATAAACATAGTTACTTTATATAGCGTTCAGGTTGTTTCCTGCCCAGTTTCGGCCTATTGCGGACAGCTGTCTTGACTTGTCCAGTGATCTTTTCTATCCATTAATCCCCCTCCCCCTTCGGTCACTGTCCACTTTGATTCTCCTAGTTATTCCTTGTGGTCTGTCGGGCCATTCCTTGTGCCTCTCTTCCGTAGCATGTGTACCCTTTGACCTCCTTAAGTGCCTTATGTTTTGTGGATTGTTGTTTTCCCGGACGTCTGCGTGGGGAGGCACTGTCTTGTGTATGTGGCGTTCCCTGTAGCTACGTATTCTCTCTCTTTTACTAAATTGAAGTACTGTCTATACGTATTTCACAAGGTCAAAGGAACTAAATTATGTAAAGTGTAATTACTAAAAGCTAAGCGATTCAAGCCTCTTTCAGTTATATGTTATTAGCAAACAGAAACGTCCCTAATAATAAATTGTACCCGACGATCTGTTTATAAAAACACCATAAATGTCAGAGGAGGCATATTCTCCATGCTAAGCAGCAATACTTCAGATCAAACGTTATCACTTCATTAAAACATTAGATTTCACAGAAATTTATTACAAGACATTTCGCTGCTAAACTCGCAGCTGCATCAATCTAGGTGTTAACCTTAACTTGACCCTCGACGTTATAAATTCCGTCCTAGAATTACCGGTTACGTATTTAGTAATCGTTTTCCGTCTGTTAATGGATTTTCGGTCTGTATACAATTGTGTAAAAACATGCGCTTGTTTTGAAGAAAAAATATAATAGTCATACACTTCTGGTATTATTATCCATACGTGTAGTGTAGTGCTAACACATCTATGCGAAATTGATCAGACGTTAATATGAATCAAACCCATCACAGTTTGGAAAAAGAAAGTAGATATTCACCTCAAACACAAAACAAACTACAGTAAAATCTCAATTATGAGACCACCCTTGTGACCCTTGAGAAATGGTCGTCTTATTGAGGTGGCCCTAATATCGAGACTGAATAAAGAGCAAAACGGTGATGATGAACGTGAAAATTGTGTTCTTATTTTAAGTTGGTGCTTTTATTGAGGTGGTCTTGTGGATGTTTGACTGTACACAGCGATTCAACAGTCTGCTTTATATATACACTAGTTTTATACCTGTAGTAGACATTTACATAGTTTAACCATAAAATACACGAATAACCGAAATGGGAGTACATCTATCAGCTACAATAAAGTTACAAAATTGAATTTCTTTCTATACGTAATACACAAACTCAAACAAAAGAAAATTACGTAAAGTGTGATAACTAAAAGCTAAGCGATTCAAGCCTCTTACAGTTATATGTTATTAGCAAAAATAAACTTCCCTAATAATAAATTATACCCGACGTTCTGTTTATAATTACACCATAAATGTCAGAGGAGGCATATTCTCCACGCTAAGCAGCAATACTTCAGATCAAACGTTATCGCTTCATTAAAACTTTAGATTTCACAGAAATTTATTACAAGACATTTCGCTGCTAAACCCGCGGCAGAATCAATCTAGGTGTTAACCTTAACTTGACCCTCGAAGTTATGAATTCCGTCCTAGAATTATCGGTTACGTATTTAGTAATCGTTTTCCGTATGTTAATGGATTTTCGGTCTGTTAGTCTGTATACAGTTGTGTAAAAACATGTGCTTGTTTTGAAGAAAAAACTGCGGTACAAAGAACTAATTGCGCTAAATTTATTTGCATCTTGTGTCGACACAAGACATTGCAACAATCTTTACTCTTCTGAATAAAATATGATATATTAAACTCGTTTGCAAAATTACGCCTCCCTGGGTGGGCTTGAACCACCAACCTTTCGGTTAACAGCCGAACGCGCTAACCAATTGCGCCACAGAGACGGCTGTTCTTATTTTAATACAACAATAAAATCACATAATAATCATACACTTATGGTATTATTATCCATACTTGTAGTGTAGTGCTAACACATCTATGCGAAATTGATCAGACGTTAATTTGAATACGTTGGTAGCGTTCGAGTCGTTATAAGCCCGGCTAGCTCAGTCGGTAGAGCACGAGACTCTTAATCTCGGGGTCGTGGGTTCGAGCCCCACGTTGGGTGTAATATTTTGATAAATGAATAATATTCTAATTTTATGTTTTTCTTCAATTTATGCAGTTGGCTCATATTAATAATTCGGGCAAAATCAAACCCATCACAGTTTGGAATAGGGAAGTAGATATTCACCTCAAACACAAAACAAACTACAGTAAAACCTCAATAATAAGACCACCCTTGTGACCCTTGACAACTGGTCATGTGTTAACCTTAACTTGACCCTCAAAGTAATAAATTCCGTCCTAGAAATATCGGTTACGTATTTAGTAATCGTATTGCGTCTGTTAGTGGATTTTCGGTTGATAAACAGTTGTGTAAAAACATGCGCTTGTTTTGAAGTAAAAATTGCGGTATCAAGAACAATTCATGCTATATTTTGCTAGCTATAATTATTTGCATCTTTTGTCGACTCGAGACATTGCAACACTCTTCACTCTACTGAAAAAAAATATGATAGTTTATACTCGTTTACAAAACTACGCGTCCCTGGGTGGGCTTGAACCACCAACCTTTCGGTTAACAGCCGAACGCGCTAACCAATTGCGCCACAGAGACGGTGTTCGTCATTTCGCGTATTGGCAAACTAAATATCTATAAGGAGTATAAAGTGGTCACGTGACTAACACGTTAAGCTATTAACGATTTCCCGCGTAAATATTGTAAATTTGAAACTAGTATTATCAGGTAAGAATAATTTACGAAAATAAATGAAAATACGACCGAATTCCAATACGGATTACTCATTTCTATCGATTGGCGATATATTAAGATCATTAACCCATATAAAACCAATATACTACATAAACATAGTTACTTTATATAGCGTTCAGGTTGTTTCCTGCCCAGTTTCGGCCTATTGCGGACAGCTGTCTTGACTTGTCCAGTGATCTTTTCTATCCATTAATCCCCCTCCCCCTTCGGTCACTGTCCACTTTGATTCTCCTAGTTATTCCTTGTGGTCTGTCGGGCCATTCCTTGTGCCTCTCTTCCGTAGCATGTGTACCCTTTGACCTCCTTAAGTGCCTTATGTTTTGTGGATTGTTGTTTTCCCGGACGTCTGCGTGGGGAGGCACTGTCTTGTGTATGTGGCGTTCCCTGTAGCTACGTATTCTCTCTCTTTTACTAAATTGAAGTACTGTCTATACGTATTTCACAAGGTCAAAGGAACTAAATTATGTAAAGTGTAATTACTAAAAGCTAAGCGATTCAAGCCTCTTTCAGTTATATGTTATTAGCAAACAGAAACGTCCCTAATAATAAATTGTACCCGACGATCTGTTTATAAAAACACCATAAATGTCAGAGGAGGCATATTCTCCATGCTAACCAGCAATACTTCAGATCAAACGTTATCACTTCATTAAAACATTAGATTTCACAGAAATTTATTACAAGACATTTCGCTGCTAAACTCGCAGCTGCATCAATCTAGGTGTTAACCTTAACTTGACCCTCGACGTTATAAATTCCGTCCTAGAATTACCGGTTACGTATTTAGTAATCGTTTTCCGTCTGTTAATGGATTTTCGGTCTGTATACAATTGTGTAAAAACATGCGCTTGTTTTGAAGAAAAAATATAATAGTCATACACTTCTGGTATTATTATCCATACGTGTAGTGTAGTGCTAACACATCTATGCGAAATTGATCAGACGTTAATATGAATCAAACCCATCACAGTTTGGAAAAAGAAAGTAGATATTCACCTCAAACACAAAACAAACTACAGTAAAATCTCAATTATGAGACCACCCTTGTGACCCTTGAGAAATGGTCGTCTTATTGAGGTGGCCCTAATATCGAGACTGAATAAAGAGCAAAACGGTGATGATGAACGTGAAAATTGTGTTCTTATTTTAAGTTGGTGCTTTTATTGAGGTGGTCTTGTGGATGTTTGACTGTACACAGCGATTCAACAGTCTGCTTTATATATACACTAGTTTTATACCTGTAGTAGACATTTACATAGTTTAACCATAAAATACACGAATAACCGAAATGGGAGTACATCTATCAGCTACAATAAAGTTACAAAATTGAATTTCTTTCTATACGTAATACACAAACTCAAACAAAAGAAAATTACGTAAAGTGTGATAACTAAAAGCTAAGCGATTCAAGCCTCTTACAGTTATATGTTATTAGCAAAAATAAACTTCCCTAATAATAAATTATACCCGACGTTCTGTTTATAATTACACCATAAATGTCAGAGGAGGCATATTCTCCACGCTAAGCAGCAATACTTCAGATCAAACGTTATCGCTTCATTAAAACTTTAGATTTCACAGAAATTTATTACAAGACATTTCGCTGCTAAACCCGCGGCAGAATCAATCTAGGTGTTAACCTTAACTTGACCCTCGAAGTTATGAATTCCGTCCTAGAATTATCGGTTACGTATTTAGTAATCGTTTTCCGTATGTTAATGGATTTTCGGTCTGTTAGTCTGTATACAGTTGTGTAAAAACATGTGCTTGTTTTGAAGAAAAAACTGCGGTACAAAGAACTAATTGCGCTAAATTTATTTGCATCTTGTGTCGACACAAGACATTGCAACAATCTTTACTCTTCTGAATAAAATATGATATATTAAACTCGTTTGCAAAATTACGCCTCCCTGGGTGGGCTTGAACCACCAACCTTTCGGTTAACAGCCGAACGCGCTAACCAATTGCGCCACAGAGACGGCTGTTCTTATTTTAATACAACAATAAAATCACATAATAATCATACACTTATGGTATTATTATCCATACTTGTAGTGTAGTGCTAACACATCTATGCGAAATTGATCAGACGTTAATTTGAATACGTTGGTAGCGTTCGAGTCGTTATAAGCCCGGCTAGCTCAGTCGGTAGAGCACGAGACTCTTAATCTCGGGGTCGTGGGTTCGTTGGGTGTAATATTTTGATAAATGAATAATATTCTAATTTTATGTTTTTCTTCAATTTATGCAGTTGGCTCATATTAATAATTCGGGCAAAATCAAACCCATCACAGTTTGGAATAGGGAAGTAGATATTCACCTCAAACACAAAACAAACTACAGTAAAACCTCAATAATAAGACCACCCTTGTGACCCTTGACAACTGGTCATGTGTTAACCTTAACTTGACCCTCAAAGTAATAAATTCCGTCCTAGAAATATCGGTTACGTATTTAGTAATCGTATTGCGTCTGTTAGTGGATTTTCGGTTGATAAACAGTTGTGTAAAAACATGCGCTTGTTTTGAAGTAAAAATTGCGGTATCAAGAACAATTCATGCTATATTTTGCTAGCTATAATTATTTGCATCTTTTGTCGACTCGAGACATTGCAACACTCTTCACTCTACTGAAAAAAAATATGATAGTTTATACTCGTTTACAAAACTACGCGTCCCTGGGTGGGCTTGAACCACCAACCTTTCGGTTAACAGCCGAACGCGCTAACCAATTGCGCCACAGAGACGGTGTTCGTCATTTCGCGTATTGGCAAACTAAATATCTATAAGGAGTATAAAGTGGTCACGTGACTAACACGTTAAGCTATTAACGATTTCCCGCGTAAATATTGTAAATTTGAAACTAGTATTATCAGGTAAGAATAATTTACGAAAATAAATGAAAATACGACCGAATTCCAATACGGATTACTCATTTCTATCGATTGGCGATATATTAAGATCATTAACCCATATAAAACCAATATACTACATAAACATAGTTACTTTATATAGCGTTCAGGTTGTTTCCTGCCCAGTTTCGGCCTATTGCGGACAGCTGTCTTGACTTGTCCAGTGATCTTTTCTATCCATTAATCCCCCTCCCCCTTCGGTCACTGTCCACTTTGATTCTCCTAGTTATTCCTTGTGGTCTGTCGGGCCATTCCTTGTGCCTCTCTTCCGTAGCATGTGTACCCTTTGACCTCCTTAAGTGCCTTATGTTTTGTGGATTGTTGTTTTCCCGGACGTCTGCGTGGGGAGGCACTGTCTTGTGTATGTGGCGTTCCCTGTAGCTACGTATTCTCTCTCTTTTACTAAATTGAAGTACTGTCTATACGTATTTCACAAGGTCAAAGGAACTAAATTATGTAAAGTGTAATTACTAAAAGCTAAGCGATTCAAGCCTCTTTCAGTTATATGTTATTAGCAAACAGAAACGTCCCTAATAATAAATTGTACCCGACGATCTGTTTATAAAAACACCATAAATGTCAGAGGAGGCATATTCTCCATGCTAAGCAGCAATACTTCAGATCAAACGTTATCACTTCATTAAAACATTAGATTTCACAGAAATTTATTACAAGACATTTCGCTGCTAAACTCGCAGCTGCATCAATCTAGGTGTTAACCTTAACTTGACCCTCGACGTTATAAATTCCGTCCTAGAATTACCGGTTACGTATTTAGTAATCGTTTTCCGTCTGTTAATGGATTTTCGGTCTGTATACAATTGTGTAAAAACATGCGCTTGTTTTGAAGAAAAAATATAATAGTCATACACTTCTGGTATTATTATCCATACGTGTAGTGTAGTGCTAACACATCTATGCGAAATTGATCAGACGTTAATATGAATCAAACCCATCACAGTTTGGAAAAAGAAAGTAGATATTCACCTCAAACACAAAACAAACTACAGTAAAATCTCAATTATGAGACCACCCTTGTGACCCTTGAGAAATGGTCGTCTTATTGAGGTGGCCCTAATATCGAGACTGAATAAAGAGCAAAACGGTGATGATGAACGTGAAAATTGTGTTCTTATTTTAAGTTGGTGCTTTTATTGAGGTGGTCTTGTGGATGTTTGACTGTACACAGCGATTCAACAGTCTGCTTTATATATACACTAGTTTTATACCTGTAGTAGACATTTACATAGTTTAACCATAAAATACACGAATAACCGAAATGGGAGTACATCTATCAGCTACAATAAAGTTACAAAATTGAATTTCTTTCTATACGTAATACACAAACTCAAACAAAAGAAAATTACGTAAAGTGTGATAACTAAAAGCTAAGCGATTCAAGCCTCTTACAGTTATATGTTATTAGCAAAAATAAACTTCCCTAATAATAAATTATACCCGACGTTCTGTTTATAATTACACCATAAATGTCAGAGGAGGCATATTCTCCACGCTAAGCAGCAATACTTCAGATCAAACGTTATCGCTTCATTAAAACTTTAGATTTCACAGAAATTTATTACAAGACATTTCGCTGCTAAACCCGCGGCAGAATCAATCTAGGTGTTAACCTTAACTTGACCCTCGAAGTTATGAATTCCGTCCTAGAATTATCGGTTACGTATTTAGTAATCGTTTTCCGTATGTTAATGGATTTTCGGTCTGTTAGTCTGTATACAGTTGTGTAAAAACATGTGCTTGTTTTGAAGAAAAAACTGCGGTACAAAGAACTAATTGCGCTAAATTTATTTGCATCTTGTGTCGACACAAGACATTGCAACAATCTTTACTCTTCTGAATAAAATATGATATATTAAACTCGTTTGCAAAATTACGCCTCCCTGGGTGGGCTTGAACCACCAACCTTTCGGTTAACAGCCGAACGCGCTAACCAATTGCGCCACAGAGACGGCTGTTCTTATTTTAATACAACAATAAAATCACATAATAATCATACACTTATGGTATTATTATCCATACTTGTAGTGTAGTGCTAACACATCTATGCGAAATTGATCAGACGTTAATTTGAATACGTTGGTAGCGTTCGAGTCGTTATAAGCCCGGCTAGCTCAGTCGGTAGAGCACGAGACTCTTAATCTCGGGGTCGTGGGTTCGAGCCCCACGTTGGGTGTAATATTTTGATAAATGAATAATATTCTAATTTTATGTTTTTCTTCAATTTATGCAGTTGGCTCATATTAATAATTCGGGCAAAATCAAACCCATCACAGTTTGGAATAGGGAAGTAGATATTCACCTCAAACACAAAACAAACTACAGTAAAACCTCAATAATAAGACCACCCTTGTGACCCTTGACAACTGGTCATGTGTTAACCTTAACTTGACCCTCAAAGTAATAAATTCCGTCCTAGAAATATCGGTTACGTATTTAGTAATCGTATTGCGTCTGTTAGTGGATTTTCGGTTGATAAACAGTTGTGTAAAAACATGCGCTTGTTTTGAAGTAAAAATTGCGGTATCAAGAACAATTCATGCTATATTTTGCTAGCTATAATTATTTGCATCTTTTGTCGACTCGAGACATTGCAACACTCTTCACTCTACTGAAAAAAAATATGATAGTTTATACTCGTTTACAAAACTACGCGTCCCTGGGTGGGCTTGAACCACCAACCTTTCGGTTAACAGCCGAACGCGCTAACCAATTGCGCCACAGAGACGGTGTTCGTCATTTCGCGTATTGGCAAACTAAATATCTATAAGGAGTATAAAGTGGTCACGTGACTAACACGTTAAGCTATTAACGATTTCCCGCGTAAATATTGTAAATTTGAAACTAGTATTATCAGGTAAGAATAATTTACGAAAATAAATGAAAATACGACCGAATTCCAATACGGATTACTCATTTCTATCGATTGGCGATATATTAAGATCATTAACCCATATAAAACCAATATACTACATAAACATAGTTACTTTATATAGCGTTCAGGTTGTTTCCTGCCCAGTTTCGGCCTATTGCGGACAGCTGTCTTGACTTGTCCAGTGATCTTTTCTATCCATTAATCCCCCTCCCCCTTCGGTCACTGTCCACTTTGATTCTCCTAGTTATTCCTTGTGGTCTGTCGGGCCATTCCTTGTGCCTCTCTTCCGTAGCATGTGTACCCTTTGACCTCCTTAAGTGCCTTATGTTTTGTGGATTGTTGTTTTCCCGGACGTCTGCGTGGGGAGGCACTGTCTTGTGTATGTGGCGTTCCCTGTAGCTACGTATTCTCTCTCTTTTACTAAATTGAAGTACTGTCTATACGTATTTCACAAGGTCAAAGGAACTAAATTATGTAAAGTGTAATTACTAAAAGCTAAGCGATTCAAGCCTCTTTCAGTTATATGTTATTAGCAAACAGAAACGTCCCTAATAATAAATTGTACCCGACGATCTGTTTATAAAAACACCATAAATGTCAGAGGAGGCATATTCTCCATGCTAAGCAGCAATACTTCAGATCAAACGTTATCACTTCATTAAAACATTAGATTTCACAGAAATTTATTACAAGACATTTCGCTGCTAAACTCGCAGCTGCATCAATCTAGGTGTTAACCTTAACTTGACCCTCGACGTTATAAATTCCGTCCTAGAATTACCGGTTACGTATTTAGTAATCGTTTTCCGTCTGTTAATGGATTTTCGGTCTGTATACAATTGTGTAAAAACATGCGCTTGTTTTGAAGAAAAAATATAATAGTCATACACTTCTGGTATTATTATCCATACGTGTAGTGTAGTGCTAACACATCTATGCGAAATTGATCAGACGTTAATATGAATCAAACCCATCACAGTTTGGAAAAAGAAAGTAGATATTCACCTCAAACACAAAACAAACTACAGTAAAATCTCAATTATGAGACCACCCTTGTGACCCTTGAGAAATGGTCGTCTTATTGAGGTGGCCCTAATATCGAGACTGAATAAAGAGCAAAACGGTGATGATGAACGTGAAAATTGTGTTCTTATTTTAAGTTGGTGCTTTTATTGAGGTGGTCTTGTGGATGTTTGACTGTACACAGCGATTCAACAGTCTGCTTTATATATACACTAGTTTTATACCTGTAGTAGACATTTACATAGTTTAACCATAAAATACACGAATAACCGAAATGGGAGTACATCTATCAGCTACAATAAAGTTACAAAATTGAATTTCTTTCTATACGTAATACACAAACTCAAACAAAAGAAAATTACGTAAAGTGTGATAACTAAAAGCTAAGCGATTCAAGCCTCTTACAGTTATATGTTATTAGCAAAAATAAACTTCCCTAATAATAAATTATACCCGACGTTCTGTTTATAATTACACCATAAATGTCAGAGGAGGCATATTCTCCACGCTAAGCAGCAATACTTCAGATCAAACGTTATCGCTTCATTAAAACTTTAGATTTCACAGAAATTTATTACAAGACATTTCGCTGCTAAACCCGCGGCAGAATCAATCTAGGTGTTAACCTTAACTTGACCCTCGAAGTTATGAATTCCGTCCTAGAATTATCGGTTACGTATTTAGTAATCGTTTTCCGTATGTTAATGGATTTTCGGTCTGTTAGTCTGTATACAGTTGTGTAAAAACATGTGCTTGTTTTGAAGAAAAAACTGCGGTACAAAGAACTAATTGCGCTAAATTTATTTGCATCTTGTGTCGACACAAGACATTGCAACAATCTTTACTCTTCTGAATAAAATATGATATATTAAACTCGTTTGCAAAATTACGCGTCCCTGGGTGGGCTTGAACCACCAACCTTTCGGTTAACAGCCGAACGCGCTAACCAATTGCGCCACAGAGACGGCTGTTCTTATTTTAATACAACAATAAAATCACATAATAATCATACACTTATGGTATTATTATCCATACTTGTAGTGTAGTGCTAACACATCTATGCGAAATTGATCAGACGTTAATTTGAATACGTTGGTAGCGTTCGAGTCGTTATAAGCCCGGCTAGCTCAGTCGGTAGAGCACGAGACTCTTAATCTCGGGGTCGTGGGTTCGTTGGGTGTAATATTTTGATAAATGAATAATATTCTAATTTTATGTTTTTCTTCAATTTATGCAGTTGGCTCATATTAATAATTCGGGCAAAATCAAACCCATCACAGTTTGGAATAGGGAAGTAGATATTCACCTCAAACACAAAACAAACTACAGTAAAACCTCAATAATAAGACCACCCTTGTGACCCTTGACAACTGGTCATGTGTTAACCTTAACTTGACCCTCAAAGTAATAAATTCCGTCCTAGAAATATCGGTTACGTATTTAGTAATCGTATTGCGTCTGTTAGTGGATTTTCGGTTGATAAACAGTTGTGTAAAAACATGCGCTTGTTTTGAAGTAAAAATTGCGGTATCAAGAACAATTCATGCTATATTTTGCTAGCTATAATTATTTGCATCTTTTGTCGACTCGAGACATTGCAACACTCTTCACTCTACTGAAAAAAAATATGATAGTTTATACTCGTTTACAAAACTACGCGTCCCTGGGTGGGCTTGAACCACCAACCTTTCGGTTAACAGCCGAACGCGCTAACCAATTGCGCCACAGAGACGGTGTTCGTCATTTCGCGTATTGGCAAACTAAATATCTATAAGGAGTATAAAGTGGTCACGTGACTAACACGTTAAGCTATTAACGATTTCCCGCGTAAATATTGTAAATTTGAAACTAGTATTATCAGGTAAGAATAATTTACGAAAATAAATGAAAATACGACCGAATTCCAATACGGATTACTCATTTCTATCGATTGGCGATATATTAAGATCATTAACCCATATTAAACCAATATACTACATAAACATAGTTACTTTATATAGCGTTCAGGTTGTTTCCTGCCCAGTTTCGGCCTATTGCGGACAGCTGTCTTGACTTGTCCAGTGATCTTTTCTATCCATTAATCCCCCTCCCCCTTCGGTCACTGTCCACTTTGATTCTCCTAGTTATTCCTTGTGGTCTGTCGGGCCATTCCTTGTGCCTCTCTTCCGTAGCATGTGTACCCTTTGACCTCCTTAAGTGCCTTATGTTTTGTGGATTGTTGTTTTCCCGGACGTCTGCGTGGGGAGGCACTGTCTTGTGTATGTGGCGTTCCCTGTAGCTACGTATTCTCTCTCTTTTACTAAATTGAAGTACTGTCTATACGTATTTCACAAGGTCAAAGGAACTAAATTATGTAAAGTGTAATTACTAAAAGCTAAGCGATTCAAGCCTCTTTCAGTTATATGTTATTAGCAAACAGAAACGTCCCTAATAATAAATTGTACCCGACGATCTGTTTATAAAAACACCATAAATGTCAGAGGAGGCATATTCTCCATGCTAAGCAGCAATACTTCAGATCAAACGTTATCACTTCATTAAAACATTAGATTTCACAGAAATTTATTACAAGACATTTCGCTGCTAAACTCGCAGCTGCATCAATCTAGGTGTTAACCTTAACTTGACCCTCGACGTTATAAATTCCGTCCTAGAATTACCGGTTACGTATTTAGTAATCGTTTTCCGTCTGTTAATGGATTTTCGGTCTGTATACAATTGTGTAAAAACATGCGCTTGTTTTGAAGAAAAAATATAATAGTCATACACTTCTGATATTATTATCCATACGTGTAGTGTAGTGCTAACACATCTATGCGAAATTGATCAGACGTTAATATGAATACGTTGGTAGCGTTTCAAGTCGTTATAAGCCCGGCTAGCTCAGTCGGTAGAGCACGAGACTCTTAATCTCGGGGTCGTGGGTTCGAGCCCCACGTTGGGTGTAATATTTTGATAAATGAATAATATTCTAATTTTATGATTTTCTTCAATTTATGCAGTTGGCTCATATTAATAATTCGGGGCAAAATTGGTATGAATAATTTACGAAAATAAATGAAAATACGACCGAATTCCAATACGGATTACTCATTTCTATCGATTGGCGATATATTAAGATCATTAACCCATATAAAACCAATATACTACATAAACATAGTTATTCCCAGTTGTACATGTGATCCCAGGTAAATCACTCATCAGCCTGGCTAGCTCAGTCGGTAGAGCACTAGACTCTTAATCTCGGGGTCGTGGGTTCGAGCCCCACGTTGGGCTTAATTTTTTATAATTGATCATTCCAAACAATAATCTGCCGAAAATAACTTATTTGGTTCTAATTAACATCACCAATGTTTCACTTTGAACTGCACGACAGCTGATTCTGTATTAATTTTGTGTGCATCATCAGCTGTTGTTTAAAAAGGTTATAATTATGATGTAATAGAGGTTCACTTCAGATATACTGTACCCAGTTACAGTCGTATAAAGTAGAGGACGTTCTTCAAAAGTGCTTGTAACTTGTTTTATCAAAAGCTTACAAGAAATATACTAAATACTGCCATGTAAGTGAATCGCATTATGCATATCATTAAGGGCCCTAGGTGCATAGTCAGCTTCGTAAGGATTTGTTTACATTGAATTTCAATAGAACATTATAGCCCGGCTAGCTCAGTCGGTAGAGCACGAGACTCTTAATCTCGGGGTCGTGGGTTCGAGCCCCACGTTGGGTGTAATATTTTGAAAAATAAATAATACACTGCACAATGCGTTAGCTTTTGCACTATGTGTTCAAATAATTATATAGTTCAATGCGTTATTATACGAAATTTTCTATAACGTCAAAGACCTAAATACAATGTTTTACACTATTTTTTTCCAGCATCTATTGAAATAATAGTTCATGTACACATCTTTCTTTCACTTGAAAAATATAATGAACAACGCATATAATTAACCCTCTATTATAAATCGTCAGAGCGTCAATAAAAACAGACATATTTCATGACAGCAAAACGTAAATTCACATAAATGAGGAACATTTAAACCAGAATCAACGAGTTATTAATGTACATCACAAACATACATGTTTATATTTTGTCTCGTGATGCTAAATTGGCAAAAGTCTCATTTTCGGTTTGATACGCGGTTAAATTGGCATGCTCGTGGTGCTTAATTGCCAAAAGTCTCATTTTCGGTTTGATACGCGGTTAAATCGGCATGCTCGTGGTGCTTAATTGCCAAAAGTCTCATTTTCGGTTTGATACGCGGTTAAATCGGCATTCTCTCGACTTTTTGGGTCAAAACGATCCTACATTCGTAACAAGCATTACGTAGAAGTCTACTGTTCCAGCTGTTTTCAACCACGTGGCACAGTTTATTCAGCGTCAAGAACAATGCAGGTGTTCACCTTAACTTGACCCGATGTATGTCACCGAAATGCGCTATATATAAGCGCCATGTAGAGAACATTATAGCTCGCCCATATGGGATATCCCGGTGGCGAGGGTAAATAAACTCAACTCCACATTATAGCGTCCTAGTGTAGGAGTTGCTTCCCTTGAAAATGATAGCTGAACTGTAGGAGTTGTTTCCCTTATATATAAACATATATTATGTAGAAATAGTGCAGCCGACCTAAGGAATTACTACTACGAATTGTTCTACATTCTTTCTTATACGTACATAGCACATGATAACATTACTTCCACATGTTGACTGGCTCTTAATACACCACTCAATCAAAAAACAAAAACAATTTGATAAACATGATTAGGTTTATTGCAACTTGATTTTTCCTACTCCCTGTAGAATTGTACCATTATAAAGCTTGCATGGCTGTCAAGCATATTTATTATTAGATTCAACATTATTGAATAAAAATGAAAAAGATACTATAAATCATGGTATTTTCTTTCCTGTGCAATTATTTTCTATGTATTTTTTTTATCACAGGGTATTGAAGTAGACAAGGAATTTAGAACAATGAAGGAAGAGCTACAACAAAACAGAAATATAACTATAGAACATGGACCAGTCTTGAGTGATTATGTCATTGTTGTTAAGCCTAAAAATAAATCAAGTAAGCTTGACTTCGAATCTACACATTGAAATACGTTTTAAATACAGTTGGACCTCCTTTATTCAACCTTCCAACTTTCTATCCGAATACTAGGTATCATCTGAAATAAATATCAGGTCCCAATGTATCTTCTCATGCATGTCGAATTGAAATGGGCTATTTGAAATCATGCATTATTCGAAAAAACACTTCGAACCCGATGAATTTGAATGAATGAGGTCCGACTGCATTTGGTTATTTCTTGCAAGATCGTTTCCCAAATTATTTTATTTAGTCCATAGATCTGCAGTCTCAATAAACTGAACATGTTCATTTTTTCTAGTTTAATGACAAATGTTATTTTGATAATCCAGTAGAACCTCGAAACCTCGAACAGTTTTGGCTCGAACACAGTAGATACCTCGAACAGGTTCTTAAGTCCAGGCGAAATTCCTTATTTCATATTATTTATCAGTAGATCTCTCGAACAGAGACAGGTCAAATGCTCGAACATGATGATTTGCTGTCCCTAGCTACCATTTCATAAATTTCTTAACAAAAGTGTAAACTTTATTGAGTAAATTCCGTCTAAGTGCCAAAATTGGTATAAATTTTATCCGGAATTTATTATATTAACCATTTTGATAACGCATACAGGAACAGTCAGTTTGTACATACACATGTATACCACAGATGCCTCGAACAATAGATGGCTCAAACTAATTTGCTGGATTTGAAAGCAGTTCGAGGTTTCGAAGTTTTACTGTACATTGTTGCATGTTTGGTATCAATTGCAAAATAATGCCTGCATACAAAAAGGTTCATTGGTGTATAACTGATGGACCAAAACTGATTCAAGATATTGCTATGAAGTTTAGAACAGTAAAAATGCTTATAATTAATCTCATATCTCATTACAGCTCAGTTTTTCGGACAACCACTGTCAGAGGTGACAACGGATAATATCATGGCAACCATTAAATCTTATTGTGATGAGAACGGTCTTTCTGTGTATGACAATATGCTCAACTATGACAAGAACAAGGAGAGAAAACTGTCAAGAACGGATTTCTTATCAGCCTTTTCTGTAAGTTAACTTCAGTTGCAGGCACTTATCCGAAACTTGTAGAATGTGTACGCAAGCAATTTAGGGTGGACTAAAGGCGTGATACTCCGGAAAAACACTGGTGACATTTTCATAAGCAATATACATGTAGTAAATTTGAAGTGTTTCCTACATGTATTCAGAAAATTTATATCCCAAAGTGCATACAAATGCTCAACTGTTAATTATTGCATTCTCTGTGGGTTTTTTTCCATTTTTGATAATCATGTAAATGCTGCATGAGTACGCAACAGTGTATTTTGTGTACAGGTAGCTACGCACCTGAGTTAAAAAAGATCAAACAAATCTTTGGGAGATATGATGTTGATCTTAATGAACAAAACCTTTTAGATTTCTAGCATACTTAGTAACAGACAGCAGTACAAGTATTTCAGCTATGTTTTACGCAAGTTATTTTAAATCAACATTTCAGATTGCCTGCCTCTATTAATAGTTCCTTAAAAATAACTGATTTTTATCAGCGAGTAATATTAGGAAATAAGCATTATTTTAAGCATCTCATTTGTCAGAGATTCAATGAACTATGAAGCAAAAGCTGTTTGACTATCCAGGGATTGAATGCTAGACTTGTAGATGTGATCTTCTTTTTGAGCTAACTACACACTGGTTTTTGATTTATATCTGTTGAGACCATAATATTATCTCCCTTAGTCCCAGCTAGAGTTCTCTCCCTTGTCCCTACTCAAGTTCTCTACCTTTATCCCTACTACAGTATATATAAAGTACAATACAAGTGATAAAGGGAGATAACTTGTGACAATTTCCTGTGGTTGAGACTGAATAAGATGGACTATATTGACTTGATGTATTCCAAATATAAACAAAAATAGCCAATTTCCACAACATATTTTATTTCGATGTAAATCAAAGTTAGACAATCACAACACTAAATATGTAAAATGTAATCTATTGTTAAAATTACAGGATGTAGCGATAGAACTGTCCACTACTGATGTAGAAACATTTGATAACCTACTGACAGACTATAGAACACCAGATGGAAAGATTGATTTCAGGTAAGTCCATTCTCATCCATCTGAGTACCATACCATGGCAACCAGGGTCGTAGGTTATAAAATTAAATCCAGAGAACCGTCTCAAAATTCAAGGCTCTGATTGGTTGGCTCCTTGGCACAGATGGAAAATCGACCAATGGCTTGACTGCAGTCTGAGAAATTACACACTTTTATAACCTGAGCCCAAGTCAGACCTATGAATGGCTTTGTTGCATATTCACAGAAAGAAAAAATCCATTGTTTTCCTGAGATTTAAATTAGATAAAAGTACATTTTTTCAAAATCAAGAATCACTGTAACTTTCTCCGCAAAAGTTTCAAATACTTATCTCACATTTCTTTTTTTTTGCTATACAGAGGACAAAAATCCTGTTTTAATTCAGTTGTGTTAACATGTTCGATACATAATTACCAGATTTTACATGACAGCATACTACAATTTCAAGTAAAAACAATACAGTCACACAACTATAAGTACCAGGGGGCCTTATTCACAAACATTTTAAGACTGAAACTCAGACTTAGGCTATAAATTTGCAAATGTTATATTAACAAGCCTTTCGTTTTCATTTAATAATTATAAACGAATGATATTTTGTCTAAATAATTGTAGGTACCCACTCTACACTTTTGCCAATTTTTGTTAACTTCAACACTGTTCTAAACATTTCAAAGTCCAAGTCAGAGTTTGTGATAAGGTCACAGAACTTCTGGCAGAGGTGTTATACATAATAACAATCTAGACTAGACATAATATTCTCTAACATATGACTTAACTATCACAGTCTCATATTTCTTACATGTCAGTGAAAGTATATCTGTATTATGTAAAAACCACAACAAAGCTTTACAACATTGAGTAATAAATAAACTTGTGTAAACTATTTTGAACACACAACAATAATGCCCGAGCAAAGTCATATACAGAACAACAATCGAAGTTGCACACATAAATTAGTACAACTAACACAACATCTACATAAAATACTTAGCAACGCGGTAATAACAACAAATGATATTTAGTGCTGTCATTGATACAAAATACATAGCAATGTGGTAATAACAACAAATGATATTTAGTGCTGTCATTGATACAATCAATATCAATATTTTTTTTCTCTGCTTGTTTAACAGTGGTCGTTTTTTTAACAAAGCACATTGTAGACTTACCAGTTGTTACATATGTACTAATATCTTGAAACAGAAAGTTTGACCTTCATAACTATATTTAATCTGGCTAGAATACTGTTAGATAGCGACTGTAAGTAGTGTAAAGAAGTAGACTCTTAGTTTCCAGCACCACTCCTCGACTGTATTTAAGTTTTCTCATATCAATAGTTTGAGCTCAATCCTTAATCCTACTAAGTATCATTATAGTTGAGCATGTATTAATATAATTATTTACCCTCAAACAAAATGATACTTTAGAACATTCCACAAAATCTTATTTTTTGGCCATTGAGTAAAGTTGATATTTGTCATTTGATACATCGGTATCAATATCGTTGATATGCAAAGGTTTGAATCCATGACAGACCAAATTATATCAGACACGACAGTTTGAGCAGCTCTACTGTTTATCAACAACCCTTTTTAAATTAATCATGAAGACAAATATTGAACAGCAAAGAATACTTCATCAAATAAACATTGATTGCATTAATTGAAAGGTTTAACAGAATTCAACACAGGGAGCTTTTCTTATTAAAAATCCACTAATTATACAATAAATTCATGCTACATGTATACATATATTTACATAATGATAAGGTCTTGAACAAATTATTATGAGTCAAATATAATTTTTAATTAACAGTTCAAAGAAACAGTGCTGCTAAAATAACTATTAAAAATAAATAAACACTTTCCAATAATATGAGCAAAAAATAAATGAATATTTCTGGTTAAAAACACCTCCAACATACTACAAAACATAGAAATGCAAGTTTACTAAAGTAAACTACAGTAAAACCTCAATAATACGACCAACCTTTGGACCCTAGAACATTGGTTGTCTTAGTGAGGTGGTCCTAATATTGAGGTTGTATTAAGAGCAAAAACAGTGAAAATGGACTTAAAAATGGCATTCTTGATTTTAAGGTGGTCCTTTTATTGAGGTGGTCTTTAAGTGAGGTTTTCTGTATTTCATTCCTTGAGACAAATACACCTGATAATAATTCTTGGTCAATCTAATAACATAACAAACATATGGGCTCACATACATATTTCAATATACAGTCCGAAGTTCTATTTCGATGAATGCATACATTTCAAATAGCCCATTTTATTTCGAAGTGCATAAAAAGCTACATCGGAACCTGATATTTATTACCCATATTATAAAAACACCGAGTATTCGAATAGAAGGTTGTCGAATGAATGAGGTCCAACTGTCATTTCACAACCTTCTAAAGCAGGGGTGTGGAATTCCCATACTCAACATATCCGACATCGGCTTTTTGGTGCCCGGACAAGTGTATTTTTTCCATATAACTTGTCCTTGGACAATCAGATACTGAGCACAGTCTAAACTGTTCCAAGAATGAAATAATTCTACACAACAAATATGTAAATGATAAATTCTCATGCAATATGCAGTTAAGGGCAATTATGTATCAAAATTGTGAATATTGTATGATTACCATATAATTGTATGACTATCAGACTAGTAAATCATAAAAATTCATAAAAATAAATTGATTACCCTCTAATTAAATCTTGCATTAATTGCGCCAAAAGATAGACATTGTAAAATTAATGCTTACCCAACTAATTATAAAACATAAATGTACAATTCAAAAGTAAATGCACTAATAAACAACAATATAAATAAACATAAACAATCTAAAACAATAATATCTGCAGGTATTGTATAAATGCATGCAAAACTAGCAACAGGAATGCCCATTTATGAACTATAAAATGTAAAATAAACCAATATATCACATCACAACAGAATGGGAATGGAAATAAAACAAGGTAATAAAAATAGAAGTAGCAATTAAAAATCTTCGCAGTTTGTAAAACACCTGTGCCACCCCTGGCAGCCAGTCAGACGTAAGTAGGGAGTAAAGTACTTACCAAGCCACATTTCACATAGTGACCCCCCCCCCCCCAAAAAAAGATTTTCAGCTTAAAGGATGTATTGACCCCCAAAAATAGTTGGGTCCATCTACTAACTACAGACAATCATCTCGCAGAGTTTGAGGGGTGAAGCATTCTACTTTTGTTTAACGGAAACCATGTGGTTGACAAACCAACATGAGCAAACCAAGACATCACCTCTTCTATATGAAGGGAGGGCATCAAAAGGATTAAATGGGGTCATACATAAAATGAGTGTTCACTCTTCATACAAGTGTATATTCATGCACTCTTTACAATGATATCATAAATGATCAAATAAATGGGTAAATATATACCATAACAATACCCTAGATCATGGTATGATAATAGACTAGATCGAAAAGAAAATATGTTTAAAGAATAGTGTTAAATATATCAACATGGAAGTTTGTTGGTAAGTAGTGATGTAAGCAGCTTATTAACATTACATTGTCTAACCTTATTGTTTGTTTTTTCTACTTTCAGTGCATTAAAATAAATGGATGATTTGGTACATATATGCAAGAAAAGAAAAAATAGAGCTATCAATGAAATTTTGTTTTTTGAGTTTAACTACCTTGGAATAAAACAACTTCTAGATGAACAACTGAAATTCATATATACATTTACCAAACAAAAGTGAGAAACTTGAGAATTTCCCATGAGAAAAAAACAAAAACTTTAACGTAAGTTTAAGCATTGAAAATGAGCCAATACAGGACTGTATACACATACAGTATTCATTAATCATCATTTGCATTCAAGTTTTCAAAGTTAACTTTTCTCTATTTTCACTACACACCTATCATACCATTTTACTGTTTTCAAGACACAGTGAAGTAACGTGGAGATAAAAAAATCAACATACACACTAATGATGTTTGTTCAGTGTCTATCTGACAGTAAAGCAAATATTAACACTTGATGTATTTAAGAAGAACGGGTTTGGACAATGGAGCAAAATTATCTGCTTCTTTAGCACACAGGAGATGGTCATGAGTTATCTCCCTTTATCAGTTCTAGAGTTCTCCCCCTTTATCACATATACTATAGAAGGAATCAAGGGAGAGAACTCTAGAGGTGATAAAGGGAGAGAACTTGTAACAATTTCCCATGATTTAGCATTACTAAGTTGCGACAGTTTTGCATTAATCCTAAAATTTTACAGATGACATATGGGGCTGTTTAATATGAGAATCAGATCTACTATTCAACTATTTACCTTTTAAGTGTTCAAACTTTTTTTCATACAAATAATATTACCTCCAACTCATGTGCACAGAATATTGACCAAGACAAAGTAGCTATCAAGATTTCTGTGATTAGGTTCTACTGATTTTTTCTGAGAATTACTAATTTGAATCAGTTGACAACCTTAAGTTAGGATCCTTTCCCATAATATTGGAAATTTTATTCCACAAAATATTTTCTAAAAATTAAAGTGCGTAGCTCTTATATATTTAATATGTATTTGAATATTAAACAATAAAAGTAAACAATGATATGTAAACATTTTGAACACAAAGTCGTAATGACCGAATAAAAATATTTGTAACATTAATTATACAGCTACAAAACAAGCACAGGGTTACACAATCCTGAATAAAGATAAACAAAATTATAAATGCAAAAAAGCAGTATCAGCAAATCCGAGTCCCACTAAAGAAAGCTCATTCAAATAATTAATCATATGGACAAACATGGAGACAGTCAACTTTTCAGACCAAAATCTGGCTTGTACATGTAAAATAAAGGCATAGTCATTCTTTATACAGTATAATCTGAGAAAACTGAAACAGTGTTTGGTACACACAATTTTTTTGGATTTCACAGAAGACTTGCATTCTCCAGTCAGGCTTTATTTCCAATCGGTGGAACATATACAAGGCTTGGTTATTGTTATTAAGACAACATGTATTATAAGGGCAATGAACTTCATACTACAGCATGGCATTTTCAAATACAACTGCTCTATAAATGCAAACTATCAATGTGTTGGCATCACCAGATTCCTGTCTGGGTCTGTCGAAATAGGAACAGTCTGTGAGACCTCAAGCACTCTGACGTCATGATTGTGACGTCATGGAAATAAACAATAGATGTATTACTCCACGTTGTCACTTAAAGAAAACATCATCAAGTCGAATGAATGAACTTCATATGGCACTTAACTTACTTATCATATAGTTCAAATTATACGCATCGAACTTCAAACTTTCAGTAACCAATTTTGTCAGTTGTCCCGTTTTATTGATGTTGTCCGGGGTTGACAGATCTTCAGAAAACCATCTATGCCAGTGATATACCAGGGACTTGGACATGCCATTAACACCCAACATCTTTTTAACATTTCTTTATTTCCTTTGGTCTCTATCACAACTTGACACAAAATTTAATGAATGTCCGCTGCTCTGCCTTAATCAATGACAATTTATTTTCATCGACATTTAACACAACAAACTCTTTTATTTTTAACTGGTACTACACAATTCTATCATGCACCAGACTCACAACGTCTTTATGACATTAATGACCATGATATTTTCCAGCGTTACAAGCTTTGCGTAACAACTATACATAAAGAGGTTTATTATACTTAAGAACTGCTTTTCACGGTGTGCTCTGGGTACCTCTACCAACAACAATTCAACAAACATATTAATACAACTGTTTCATCATTCTCACTATTTGTATGTTCTTTTAACTAATGAGGGGTTTCTGCATGCTTGTACCAAATTTGAACGAGAACCGGTGCGAAAATTGTATAAAAGGGACAGTGTCTCAATAATTTCCAAACAAGCCTAGAATATACCAATTCATAACATAGGTGCCTTGAGAAGTGGAAATAAATGCATCTATAGATGTTTTTATTTATAACATCTTTTATACCATCAATGAAAATATCCAAGAACTCTTCAATATATATAAAAAAATCGTCATTTTATCGTGATTATTACTTTAAATGATAAAAGCCACTTCACAATGCATTTTTGTACGATATAGTAAGTTTAACATCATTAATCATGTGACTAAAACTCTATTTTCCTACATATAATCACTGTCTAAAGTAAGTATCAAGGACATATCACAAATAACCATTGAGTAAGAAAAATAATTTAGTAATTATTACGGCATGCAGTAAACAATGTGATAAATCCGTTTGGCAATTTTACGCACATCAGCGTGATAAGTAGATTACCGTTTGATTGTTTGGTATAAAGACTATACTTAGTGCACAATAATGCAATTTGGGTATAGTTAAGAGTATAATTAGTGCATTATATAATATTATGCACTTTGGGGTAAAATTACAGAATGGTATTCTGAATTCTCAGATTCTGTTATTGACAGAATAAGTTACAGCAAAACAAGACAGCCATTATGGCCCTGTATTGCTCACCTGAGTCCAATGTGTACATTCAAATTAATGTAGCAAAAAAAAAACCAAGTGGTTTAGGAGCAGATGTTATTTGAAACCAATTGTTGATGACGAATGACAGACAATGATGGACGACGGATACAGGGTGATCACAATAGCTCAACTGAGCACGTAAAGAAGGATAGTTTTTAGGGATGTCAAAGAATATTCAAATATTCCTTCATAACTTCGAATATTCGAATCCTGTTTCAATATTCGAATATTCGGAAAAATATACTTAATAAAAACTTGATGAATAATAGAAATTGTCGTTTGTGTGTTTATCTATTTGCCGACCCCGATTTGTGTAAGAGAGTAATAAAGGTTGTTGTTGAAATATATGCGCTTGTAAAAGTGTCATTGTGTATATTGGGGGGAGCTAATATAATTGTATATCGTTGGGGTGTGATGGTTTGTCTCTTTCGATAATCCGTTAATTACTGGCCGTCTGTAACCGTTTGATAGTCCATAGTGTCAAATAGATGAAAATAGGTGTTTAATCATTAGTCATTACTAAACTGTAAATGGCGATAAACTTTATGCTAATAAATACATGTATGTAATTGTCAGTAATTTTGTTGTTGACGAAAGGTGTAAAAAGTAGGCAGTTAAAACCACAGACAGGGACTCGAGTTAATGACTCGCTTTTTAATTGAGGAAGATCAAAGCTTGGATTGAGAAAAGAAACATGCCGGAAAACGGGAAACAACATAATTGGCATACTAATCTTTCACGTAGATCGTATCATCCAATCAAAATGACGGTTTAAAAACATTTTACTCAAAGTACAACGAGTATATGCATTTTGGTTGGTTCAATTTTTAGTTAAGTACTCAATATTAAAAAAAAGCGTGGCGATGCATATACTTAGACGACAACTTTAGACAAATGCTTTTTGTCTGGACACAAAGATATTCATAAACACGAATATTGACAGTCAGGTGATGATATATTTACTGCAATAACTTCATTCGTCATAGTCTTATCTTCCGGTGAAAACGAAAGTAGAATACACACAGCACGTAAGGAAATATGATTTTTTATTATTTTTGTCTAAGTTGTGACGATCGAATATTCGAATATTTGTTCGAAAGGCTGATCGAATATTTGAATACCTGTTTTGGTATTCGTTGACATCCCTAATATTTTTGGGACCGAAACTTCTGTTTGGTTTACACAGAATTCTGTTTTCGATTTGAAGGAGACTCAAAAGTTAAAAAATCCATAAATCGCAAGCTATCCATGTACGTTACCTCAACAACTTTCATCCCTAGTGGCGGTTGTTTGTGATCTCCTGGTTCCCGGGGACCAAATGGGACAATAGGTATCGGCTTTATCTCTGGAACCCGTACCATGCAATGTGGATCGCTCATAATATGGAATATCAAATACAGTTCTGTAGAAGCTTTCATACTTACAGGCATAGCCAGAGGGAGCTCTTCACAATAATGAGTCCTTACATTATTGTAAAACATCTTTGTGAACAACAGGTCGTCCCCTTCTTCAGTTTTCGAGACCGAGACACCTACTGTGTACATGGTCATAGGGTTAATGAAATCCGGTGAAATTGGACTCTTGATCAAACTGGACATGGCAAAGCCCGTCAGTTTTATGTCATCTTTTGCTTTTACTTTCACGGTTGTTGTGACATTGACATAATGAATGAAGTCTAGGCGCCCATCAAAGTCGGCATCCATATGCTTCGGTCTCATTTTCAGCTTTCGGCACCTTCTTGGTTGTGTAAGGTTGTGTGGCTGTGCTTCGGAGTTACCTGTTATATAGCTTAGTGTCTCCTCCAATTCTTCAAATGATAGATATCCTTTTCTGTAGGTCAGTCTGGAAAATTCTCCAACAGTCATGGTGGGCAGACGCAGATATTGGAAAGCTTCTCCGAGAACCTTTCGGATATTTTCACCAGTTTTGGGAAGTGATTTGTTTTCACACTGCAGCTCAGACCATTCAATGACTGCCTCAAATATTTCATTTTCCCAAGCCAGAAATGTGTCACCTGTTAGGATATACTGAAGTGTCGACTGCTTCAGCTCCAGGAAACTCTCAAATCTGATAATTTTTTCACCATGATCATCAATGAAATCCAGGGCCTTCTTTTCCAATTCCTTCTCGTCAAAAAATATCGCTAGTTCTAAGACAGCACAAGCATTGTTTACTGTCAGGTTTCTCGCAAGAAAATCGCAGCAAAATTCAAGAAGCTTAGTAACTTGATATTTGTGGGCAAGCCTCATCACATTTGGCACTGAATCTACTGTAAGCCCGGTGAGGTCTGTGTACAGAAACCTAGAAGGGCAAGATAGAAATAATATGTTATCTTAAGATGTAGAAATCTTTTGTTTCATAAATACACAGTGTTGTCAATAAGTTTTGGTTGAATCGGCCCAAACAAAAAGTAACAAGCCAGCTAGAGGGTCCGAGGGATAAAAAATGCAACCTTTGCAAATTTGAACGGGCCCAAATGCAATTTGAAGGGCAATTTTGGACGGCAGCCAGTCTTATTGACAACACTACATACATGTATGTATATAATTTCAACATCTTTGTTTTTGGATTCATTTATTTATGTACACAATAAAATCCAAACAATCTTAATTGAAATGTACAAAGCATTTCATGTAAAATTATCCGAACACAATATCAGAATTACATGTTGCTAATGTGTTCTTCTGTTTATACACCACAAAGAAATCATTAAATGAGTTTTAATGTAATAACATAACTCTCATTACTTTTATTTAGAAAATATTTTACTTCATATATTGCAAAACATCAATTTACACTCATAATACGATGAATAACTTACTCTAAAAACATAGAGAATGTTGCGGAATCCGTGTCTGTGAGCTCAATACAATCACTTCTCTCAGCAACTGGTCCAAAGAACATAGCCTGCAATAGAATGTGTTAATTAAACAAACTTCTTTTTATAATAAACAACCAAACAGTACATAGCAATAAGAGTGGACATATCCGGACATCCAACTTTTATTACCTATTATTTTGTTGAGTATTATTGTATTGATATGTTTATCTAAAAGAGCACTGCTGTGGGATTTCCAACCTCTTCTGTTAGTGACGACATGTCAAGAAAACATCACATGTGATGTCACTACGTGCAAGCAGGAAACAATATTTACTTCATATGGTCACTTAGTTTTCATATTGCTACATGGGGCAAATAGTGCTTACTAGAAATGATGTCACTTACAGAAGTGGTTGGAATACGTACAGCGTCGCTCAAAATATAAACTGTTTCCGAGGCTTCTGGCAAAAAAATACACACAACGATACAAAACACAAAAAGTGATATTCAATTGGCATTTTAACAAGTAAAGATTTACAAATGAAGATTCTGTAATCTGTGATTAAAGCAATACAAAATACTCTAAAATCTTAAGAAAGACTCTTCTATTTCAGTTTGTTTGTACAAAATAAATGGGGACCTCCATGGTTGAGTGGTTATGGTCGCCAATTTCAAATCACTTGCCCTTCATCCCTGCATGTTTGAATTGGTATGTGAGGAAGCAATACAGCTGGCTCAAAGGGGTCGGTGGTTCTACCAAGGGGCCTGCCTATGCCCAAAATAATGCTAGATGGGGCACTTGGGATCTTCCTCGGCCCTTATAGCTACAACAGTCACTACATGACTCTGGCTTTTATGCTATAAGTAACTCAACAATTCAATATCCCCAATTAAAACAAGTTTCAAGAAATGAGCTTTAAAAGAGCTCACAGTAATTATCGTTTAATAAACAAACAACCCTGGAAAATATGTTCAACCTACCTGATACACAGGGCTTCTGGCTGCAAGAATAATCTTATGAGCTTTGACAGGCTCCTGTGGTTTTTGGTCACAATCTTTGAATGTGAATGAAACATCAGACCATAGACCATGTTCGAACACCTCACCAAGACACAGGCCCAGTGCTTTATTTATCTGCCAGTCATTTTTCAACATGGCTGCTCCTTGAGAGTTATCTAAAATCATTAAGACTGAGAATTAACTATTTGGCATTCAATTCTGTTTAGATATGAAAAATGTCAGCAAATTACCAAGAAATGAAACTTACCATGTATAATGAATTTGTTTTTTTTTCCTTCTACATGTATTAAGATGTGCTGCTAAACAGCACTTTTTCCAATCCAAAAAGTACATGTATCTTGTTTCCCCATACCAGTTGTACTTTCGCAATCGGAAGGTTTAAAATTTACCGAGTGATCTACACAATTTATTGATTGGCAACCCACCCACACTTTGCAGTTTTTTGTGATTTAACCCCTTTGGTTCAGGGGTTCCCACTATGTCACGTATTTGCTGAATCTGAAGGGTCATTTTGATAATTTCTGATAAGATATAACCATTGTATAGCCAATTACCTCTAATTTAAAGAGAAATTGACCCTTCACCCAGAATCTTGACGATAATTAGTGGAGATAAAGATGTTTTTCACACCTTCTTCTGTATATATGTTGCGTCTACTAATTGGATTAGGTGAGTATTTTCCTGACTTGCCCTGGGGCTAGGGTGAATTATCGACCTTGTTTTTTGGGGGTATCTCAGAATTGTTTACACCTCATTTTGATTTTGTGTGTATTTAATTCCAAGGAAAATTGTGTGTTTTTTTCGGTTAAAGGAACAAAAATCAAGTAATTTGAAAAACACCCAATATATGACAGCGTAATATTCACTTTTTTGACGTCAATAAAAGACGGTGTTACAGTCCGAAAAAGATGTTTTAGACACCATTTTTTATGTTTGACCTCAAAGTGTGACCTTGACCTTCAATATACGAACATGGGTCCTGCGCGCAACATGTCGTCTAATCAGGGTGAAATTTGTGCCAAGTCATTTGATAATCCCTCAATAATTGACAGTGTTATGGTCCGTAAAAGATGTTTTATACCATTTTTGATATTTGACCTCCAAGTGTGACCTTGACTTTTGAGCGAGACAAATCATCTTATCTTGGTTTACATTTGTACCAAGTAATTTGAAAATCCTTCTATAAATTGCAATGTAATGATCTGGATAAGATGTTTCAAAGTGTGACCTTAACCTCTGAGCTACGCACATGGGTCTTGCATGTGTCTGTCCATCTCATCATTTAAAACATATGTGCCAAGTCATTTGAAAATCCTCCAATAAGTGACAAACAAAAAACCCGGACACACACTCACACAGCTGACACATTATCTGACAGTCATTGTGGCAACTATATCGAGCTCACTGCAAGCAGGCTCGACAAAAATGATACATGTATGAACAAACAGACAAGAACTCTCACCTGTTTACTAGTGAAAATGTTTCTTATTTTCTGCATCATACCTTTAGGCTTATATTATATTTAGACAATAATACGCATGCAGCAGTCAATATTCGTGAGAAATATAAGGAAAGCATAATACCTTACTAAAATCGGAAAAAATGGGGGCCAAATGAAGTAGAGGCCAATATATGTGTGCATGTACCTGCATAACCTTGCAAATCTATAGCTTTTCAATTTCATTGTTGAGAGGCACTTTTCTTTTTAATCTAAATCGCTGAGAGAAAAACGCCAATTTTGTGTGAAAACGAATATTATTATGATTTACAGATGAAATAAAAATCCATGGTAAATACTATTACATCATTTACAATAACAAACCTAACCGGATGGACACACTGGAACGGTATCTGAAGGAGACATTCAAGTAAAAGGGGAGGTAACTATGTATGGACATGATTTAGCTAAATACCAGTATCTGGTAAATACGGTACGAACTGCTTAATACCACGGATATAGGTCCGTGTTAATACTGACACGGACCTATAGGTTTATTTATTTTATTTATTCGCGAATTTCACTTAAGATTCGTGTTGCCACTTATTTATAAATGCGTTTTTGACTTCTACATGTAAGTGGTCAATCTCCTTTGCAGAGTTATCGTTCCTTACACTCACTCTCATGAATGTAATGATAGCCGATAGTGTAAGAGAGTGGTAAGTGGTAACACGAATCTTATCTAGTTGACCACTTATTATGTTACTTAATAACTCAAATTTGCCCCGAATTATTAATATGAGCCAACTGCATAAATTGAAGAAAAACATAAAATTAGAATATTATTCATTTATCAAAATATTACACCCAACGTGGGGCTCGAACCCACGACCCCGAGATTAAGAGTCTCGTGCTCTACCGACTGAGCTAGCCGGGCTTATAACGACATGGAACGCTACCAACGTATTTAGATTAACGTCTGATCAATTTCGCATAGATGTGTTAGCACTACACTACAAGTATGGATAATAATACCATAGTTCAAGCCCACCCAGGGACGCGTAATTTTGCAAACGAGTATAATGTCTTTTTTTTTTCAGAAAAGTGAAGATTGTTACAATTTCTCGTGTCGACACAAGATGCAAATAAATTTAGCGCAATTAGTTCTTTGTACCGCAGTTTTTTCTTCAAAACAAGCGCATGTTTTTACACAACTGTATACAGACCGAAAATCCATTAACAGACGGAAAACGATTACTAAATACGTAACCGACAATTCTAGGTATCTCGATATTAGGGCCACCTCAAGGAGACGACCAGTTCTCAACGGTCACAAGGGTGGTCTCATAATTGAGATTTTACTGTAGTTTGTTTTGTGTTTGAGGTGAATATCTACTTTCCTTTTCCAAACTCTGATTGGTTTGATTTTGCCCCGAATTATTGATATAAGCCAACTGCATAGATATAAAAAAAACATAAAATTAGAATATTATTCATTTATCAAAATATTACACCCAACGTGGGGCTCGAACCCACGACCCCGAGATTAAGAGTCTCGTGCTCTACCGACTGAGCTAGCCGGGCTTATAACGACATGGAACGCTACCGACTCTTTTAGCATAACGCCTGATCAATATCGCATAGATGTTAGCACTACACTACAAGTATGGATAATAATACCAGAAGTATATGATTATTATGTGATTCTATTGTTGGTGTATTGAGTTAAGTAGAGCCGTCTCTGTGGCGCAATTGGTTAGCGCGTTCGGCTGTTAACCGAAAGGTTGGTGGTTCAAGCCCACCCAGGGACGCGTAATTTTGCAAACGAGTATAATATCATATTTTTTTCAGAAAAGTGAAGATTGTTTCAATTTCTCGTGTCGACACAAGATGCAAATAAATTTAGCGCAATTAGTTCTTTGTACCGCAGTTTTTTTCTTCAAAACAAGCGCATGTTTTTACACAACTGTATACAGACCGAAAATCCATTAACAGACGGAAAACGATTACTAAATACGTAACCGATAATTATAGGACGGAATTTATAACTTCGAGGGTCAAGTTAAGGTTAACACCTAGATTGATGCAGCTGCGAGTTTAGCAGCGAAATGTCTTGTAATAAATTTCTGTGAAATCTAATGTTTTAATGAAGTGATAACGTTTGATCTGAAGTATTGCTGCTTAGCTTGGAGAATATGCCTCCTCTGACATTTATGGTGTTATTATAAACAGATCGTCGGGTACAATTTATTATTAGGGACGTTTCTGTTTGCTAATAACATATAACTGAAAGAGGCTTGAATCGCTTAGCTTTTAGTAATTACACTTTACATAATTTAGTTCCTTTGACCTTGTGAAATACGCATAGACAGTACTTCAGTTTAGTAAAAGAGAGAGAATACGTAGCTACAGGGAACGCCACATACACAAGACAGTGCCTCCCCACGCAGACCTCCGGGAAAACAACAATCCACAAAACTTAAGGTACTTGAGGAGGTCAAAGGGTACACGTGTTAAGGAACAGAGGCACAAGGAATGGCCCGGCAGACCACAAGGAATAACTAGGAGAATCAAAGTGGACAGTGACGGAAGGGGGAGGGGGGTTTAATGGTTAGAAAAGATCACAGGACAAGTCAAGACAGCTGTCCGCAATAGGCAGAAACTGGGCAGGAAACAACCTGAACGCTATACAAAGTGACATAATTGCACAGGGGAAAGGGAAATACAGTAGTAAGTATAACTTAGTAACTTTACTGTAGTTAATAGATGTACTCCCATTTCGGTTAGTCTCGTATTTTGGGTTTAACTACTTAAGCGTCTACTACATGTATAAACTCTAGTTGAGGAGAGGAAATCGGAAAACAACGTATCGGTTATTTGCAAGAAAATGGTATGATTAGATGTATGGTGGCATATTACTGCCACCAGTTAGCATGATAGCGTTCGCGCATTAATTTGTGTTAACCACTTAATTATTACGATAATTATCTAGCTATCTAGTTAATATTCGTGATAAATTGTCGGTAAGATAAATATCATACAACTAGAAACAGACTTGAAAGTGCCCAGAACTGCCACCTTTTTATGATGTATTACACTAATTTCACTTAAGATTCGTGTTGCAGTTGATAGGCTTGATATTATATTCACGTTCTTCCCCTCCTCCTTATAGCCACTGATTTCCTGTGTTGTATTCGATCCATTCAATTTATTTCCCCCTTGTTGTTCCCTTATATTCTCCATGGTTGTTTTAATAGTCAGCCAGACAAGTCCTTGCTTCCCCAGTTCCATACATTGTCCCTCCTCAATCACTAATGTTTCGTATACTGTTGTTTCCCATTGTCATGTGTATGCATATGGCGTTAATAAGGCCTGTTCAATACAGCAACTAGAAAAACCGACATAATTAATCTTAAACATAAAGCAAGTCATCATAGAGAGAGAGAGAGAGAGAGAGAGAGGGAGAGAGAGTGGCTCGTACGGTGCATAACCTCTGCGGGGAAAGTGCAATACATGTAATTGACACATTTAAAAGAGCTCTTAATTGTATGAGGGACCGTATATAATCGTGTGTTCAAGCATGTAACGTAATTAGTTGAATATGTATTTTCCTGCAGATAATTGCATAATTATATGCAACGTAATAGAGTAATATCATTCATTTTATTAGATATTTGCATATAGCAAACTGTGTGTAATTATGCACTATTTGTTCTGGTATTATTAGAATGGTTATTAACGATACGACCTCCAATGTTAATGTCAGTTAAGTATGATATTTGGGTATACAGTAAACCCTCACCTAAAGACCATCTCAATATTAAGAACATAATTTTCAAGTCCAATTTTACTGCTTTTGCTCTTTATTCAACCTCAATATTAAGACCACCTCAATAAGAAGACCATTTTCCAAGGGTCCTAAAGGTGTATATGTAAATAGTAAATGTCGTCCGAAAATCTACTACATTTTAACAGTCAAAATGTTCAGTAATTCGTTTGCGACGTTTGTATTTATATATGAATGAAATAAATTGTTGCCGGTTTCAATGTTGTTATTGAACTTCAGATGTTCAATGGTAGAGCCAGTTTATTCTCGCGTTGAGTGGTGCATTAGTACAGTAAAACCTCACTTAAAAACACATCAATAATAAAACCACCTCAAAATTAAGAACACAAATTTCAAAGTCATTTTCACTGTTTTGTTCTTTATTCAACTTCAATATTAAGACCACCTCAATATAAAGACCAGTTTTCAAGGGTCCCAAGGATGGTCTTATAATTGAGGTTTTACTGTACACGTTTTCCTTCCGTTCCCATGATACAAGGACGTTTGTAGAAGTATTTTCTTATGGGTATGGACAAATAAAATGAACAAGTTTAGTACTTAAGTAAGTAAATTTAACTTGCTTTTAAATGTACAAAGAAATGAAAATCGATGTTATAAAATGGACGCTTAAACAATATTCGTGCATTCGGTCTAATAATCAGGTAACTCAAGCCCGCATTCAGACAGGTATAACCAAGACGTTGAGAAGTTTTGTTGACACGTGTACCCAGCCGTTATATCAATCGTGTAGACGTCATACACAGTGTTGTTTCCGGTTCGGTTCAAGTTGTCTGACTCCTTAAAATTAAAGGATGAGTCCCCTGGGTTGGAGAGCCTCTTGTTGTCTGACGTCTTAAACTTAAAGGATGAGTCCCGTGTGTTGGAGAGCCTCTTGTTGTCTGACGTCTTAAACTTAAAGGATGAGTCCCCTGGGTTGGAGAGCCTCTTGTTGTCTGACGTCTTAAACTTAAAGGATGAGTCCCGTGTGTTGAAGAGCCTCTTGTTGTCTGACGTCTTAAACTTAAAGGGCGAGTCCCGTGTGTTGGAGAGCCTCTTGTTGTCCGACGTCTTAAACTTAAAGGATGAGTCCCCTGGGTTGGAGAGCCTCTTGTTGTCTGACGTCTTAAACTTAAAGGATGAGTCCCCTGGGTTGGAGAGCCTCTTGTTGTCTGACGTCTTAAACTTAAAGGATGAGTCCCCTGGGTTGTAGAGTCTCTTGTTGTCTGACGTCTTAAACTTAAAGGATGAGTCCCCTGGGTTGGAGAGCCTCTTGTTGTCTGACGTCTTAAACTTAAAGGATGAGTCCCCTGGGTTGGAGAGCCTCTTGTTGTCTGACGTCTTAAACTTAAAAGATGAGTCCCCTGGGTTGGAGAGCCTCTTGTTGTCTGACGTCTTAAACTGAAAGGATGAGTCCCCTGGGTTGGAGAACTTCATGTAGAACATTTTATCTCCTGCATTAGGAATGCTCACACTATCGAAGCCTTCTGCAACCAAGATGCCTTTCTCTTCTCCACATGCTTCGTTCGAACTTTCCCAACCCCCTTCGAATACAGAAACCCATGTTGCAAACGGTCCGCCGGTAACATTTACAAAGAATGTGTCCGCCCATTCTGGTGTGTGCATCTTGAAGACTGGATTGACTGTTTTGCTTACTGTCACGCCGTTATTTGTCTCATTATTATTCAGTCCGAGGATGTGCGACTCAACGTCACAATGGTCAAGACCAATATCTGCAAAAGCTTTATTAAAGGGTACAGTAGAATAACCCAGATCCATGGCTGCCATGAGTAGTCCACAAGAACAATCATAAAACGTTGCAGTACTGTGCCAGTACATCTTGTTGGCATGAAGAAACACCGTAGAAGCGTCACGTATGGACATTCCTTCCTGCTTAACGACTACGAACCAAACTCGCCTGAAAACGCCACTGCTGTGATGCACGTCTGTGAGTTCGTCCATATCGTCTACCTTGCTAATTGACATGTTGTCTTGTTCAGGGAATTCAAAATCACGCATAAATGGCAGTGTTTTCATAATCGTTCCTCCGGTGACAAAGTCAGACTGTAACAAGTAGTCCTCAGCCGCTTCTCCGATTATATCAGAAAATGCTTCATTCACGCCTCCGTGTTCTGAGTAGTACGCAAGATTTGATGCTTGCTCTGTGACTCCATGAGCAATTTCGTGACCTATAACATCCAGAGATATTAACGGGTACATGAAAGATCCGCCATCACCGAATGTACAGTTTTCACCATTCCAAAACGCATTTTCCATGTTCTCTTTAAAGTGTACTCGGATTACAATTTTGCTCTTAAGAGGTTGGCTACCAAACCACTCCTCGAACATTTTACCAACAACTGTCCCGTGAAAGAATGCGTCAATAGCGGGAGAGTATGCACCATTCACCTCATCCCCGTAACCTAATTCACAATCAAAGCTTGCCGTTTCTGTGATGTTTGAGGATCGTGATTGTTTCATATCTACAACACGAACATAATCGTTTTCTAAGTAACAGATACCATCAATAATTGTGGGAGCCAAACAATAAGGCATATCACCGTAAATGATCTTTCCACTTTTTTCATTTCCACCAAAAGCAGTGTAATTTCTTTCACAGCAAGGATACGTGTTCAAACCTTGCCATCTCTCGAGAACGTCTCTCGTGTTTGCGTCAATAATATAATACGGACGTTTATAACCGTCAACTAGATAAGTCACTAGGTAAACAAGTTTTGCCTTGTCTCCGTCTTTCTTGTCGATGTAAACATACTGGTAATTCTTTATTTCGCCAACGTCTTCCATTGCATCATCTTCGATATCCAATACTACCTGTAATGCTTCATCACTGGATAACTCAAATTCTGTGTCTGGTAGGTCATCATCAATTTTTTGGATAAGAGTTCCAGATGCATCACCAGTTAATTCCCCGTTCTTCGTTTTCCTTACTGTCACAACAGCGTCATACACCTTGAAGCCTTTATAAACTTCTTGCAAACGTTCAACTTTTCCTCCTAATGCGTCATCGACTTCTCTTTCTCCTTCCAGGGCTTCACCTGTCCAAAAATGAGTAGAAATAGACACATGTTACCATTTATGTCACCGATTAATTCAAAGCTGTAGAAAATATCATATCGTGACCGAAGCGATATTTCCGTTTTAATGCATCGAACTAGCTTGTAAAGATTTTAATAGAATTATTTTCATAGCCAAAAATCAGAACCCGGAATGAAATGAAAATGACGTTTCCTTATTGATGACGAGCAACGTACTTAATGAATAATGCATCAGTTTTGTTTCAATTCGAACTTCAAAGTTGAATTGAAAATGTGACACGTGAAGTTACCGAAATAGCGACAAGGTAAGTACGAACTCTATTACATAATTAGAACTTATAGGTATTGGAGTGTTTATTAGCTTTCATTCGCGATATAAATATAACAAGTTTTGATCCAGTGACCAAATTATGTCGTAGTCAAGATTTTGAATAAAGAAACCAAAATACGTGTAAGGGTGTAAATTTGGGAGAAACATATTAAGAACTGACCAGGTGTAAGTTTGAATAGCTCAGTCATAGTCAAAGGCCCCTCATCGAGATCTCGCCTTCTGAGATGTTCCACTTGGCTCCGTCGTGCTTTCATGGTCTCACTTGCTCTACGCCGTGCGTCCACTCGTAACGCACCCCATGTGGGCGTAGTCAGCTGACACAGGACAACTACAAGAGTAATCAGAGAAGATACGCATATAAATGTGTACAAACACAAGCACGGACATATAAACCAATAAACCATGGATTGGAAATGTACTACATGTACTATGTGTGTTTTAACTTGTTTGAACTCTCGCGTGCGGCGATATAATCATCAGAGCCATCAACAGACTGAAATGAACGGAGATTGCCGAATATCGCCGATCGATAAAGTGGTGGAATTTACGATACTTACTGAGCGCGCTAAGGATTTCCAATCCATGGTATATCTCCAAATCAATGTTTTATTGTGTTGTTCAACTTTAGCAGAATTAATGTCCATGACACAAGTAATGAGTAAATTGATATCATCCACTTCAATCTATGCACGCATTATAAATTTGCTATCTATATAGGTGAAACGTTTTGGAGATCAAAACTTGAAGTAGCCTTTCCGACGCAGTAAAATCTATGCTAAGCAGATAATCATAGTATATATCAACCGTACCGATTACTGCAGGTGGCTGTTCAATAAAGGTGTTTTAGAATAACAATGCTATGTTATGATTAATTAATACTGACTGCTTACAACAAGTGGTTGCTTGATTCGGGTGCCTACTGACACAGGTTCCAATGTTTATCTAATAAAGTAGACAGGTACATGAATTCGACATAATACAAGTATTAGTGTCATTAAGTAGCTAATAAAAACAACGAAATTGTATGGACAAAATTAATGATTAAATTACTGACGTCGTATGAAGATAAATAATTATGCAATCTACATTTGACAAACAATACTGCGATTGCTGAAAAAAAATATCACAGGCAATTAGGCCAAAAAAGAATGTTTGATTTCTCAGGCACCGCCGCATTCAATTTGAAGCCCCCGTTTCAACATGTGTATTATTATAAAAACGCCGTGAATTGCCAGATCTAGAGCTGTAGAGTTACAAGGTTTAGACACTTTAGTTTAACAACTAAAGTGATGACGTAGCCAACAAATTGAAGTCGGTATTCAAACGCATGTTATGATTTGCTTTGCTTCATTTAATTTAAAAAGAGTAACTATCAAAATATCCGCAACAGTGATTCCCTTTTTTCTATCAGGATTCTTTAGAGACATATGTTGTACTTTGGGGGTGGAAAAGGAAACATTGACAGAGTCGATGCCATAGCGCCGTTGTTGAAAAAAATGGGTACACACAAAATGTAATGTAATCTTAAAATTTCAAAAAGAGATTTGAACAATTGAAATTAAAATAAACGGACAGAAATGGTAACATTTGCTTTCTGATATGAGGTACGTAACATTAAACTGAAACTGTAGCAACATTTTCGACACAATGCCAATGATTTCTAAATATGAAGAAATCATTAAAAAACAACTTGATTGAAAGAATGATGACAATTAGGCAAGTAGTTTTTGACAAGCATTTTTTTAAAGTTTCCACCGTTCATTTGAATATTTTTGGTAAAGAATCATCCAGGGATCATTCCTGTATTTTTGTTATCAAAATTGTCCAAGCTGTTTATGATGAGATATTGACGGATGAAGGAAGCCGGACACATGGCGATCACAATACATCACCATGAGCACTATGTACTGGTGAGCTCAAAAGACCTGAAAATCTAAACATGGCCTTACATCCATAGCTTCTTGTGAACGAGAATGTCAACGTGCATGAATTAGGAAAACGGCATGCTTCAAGTAAATCGTTGCATTGTTTTAACTATTTCATGAAGAAATAGAAATGTTTGACTAAATATATAAAAATACTTACGTATTACTGAAATGTATCCCAGTAGCATGTTTTCCAGACAATACAATCAAGCGTGCTGGATGGTCCACTTTTATACACTATTTGCAATAATTACCGAACGGTTTAATAAATTGGAACAATTATTCCAAATCAGAGTTCCAGAATTATATATAATGTGGGAACATGATTGTTTTGATGTACAGTCTGCGAGTATCGTCTAATAAATAAAGCATGCGCATGGTTTTGCAAATGTCGAATGTAAGGAGAGTATTGTGTGAATAGCACACTGAGTGTAACATTTTGTCATGGAATCTGGGAAAAAATTTGTCTTTGGTAATTCCGAGTAGTTACAGTAGTTGTATGCAACACTGGAGTGAAGTCATCTCAGCCACAGACTGATTGAACCATAGTGAATGTATTAGAGCGACCTTCCGCGATGGATTGGATTTCCTGGCTTAAGAGATGATATAAATGTCATACACCAGTACGTGGGGGTAGAATTTTAAGAGCATGTAATGAATGGTAGTTCCCACATCAACTATATTTACCTCCCTTCTTCTGATAGGTAAAACGGATAAGCCCTTATAAGAATAGTTCCTAAATATGAGATAATTAAGAAAATACCAAGAGAATTTGCATGTGACAACCACCTTTTCTTTAACTTACTGAGACAAATTCCCACATGAGCATATAATGTATAAGTTATTATTTTTATATCTGATTAGTTTATCATCGTTTACATTATATTCCCTATGGAAAGTTGTCTATCAAAATGGCAGAACAAGGGAGGTAAATATTGTAAATGTGGGAACTATCTATAGTGTCTATTTTGCTTACTAAGCATTATTATTCAATCAGACACTCAAATATCCAAACTCAATCTCAGCGGAGTAAATTTCGTCATCTGAGCGCTAAGTGAGTGGTAAGTAAGTAGTTGCAAAAAAATACACTGTCGACGTAAAGACAAAGCCAGACATACTTTATGTAAACGTGTATTTGTGGTTGTCCTTGAAATGTTTTAACTGTCGCACGCTCAGCGGTCTGTTAAAGTCGCCATCTTGTGCTGTCGCTGAACATTACAGTCGTTTTCAAACATCAAATGCGCAGCAAATTAACTATACACGTTGATATTTACATGTACTGATATCATAGGAACGATCAAACATATGTTTTACTTAATTAATGTAATTTATGTACTGTTGAACTTCGTAATTAATGACATTTCCATAATATCGACACGATATATTCATGAACTTTGCAAACACTCAAAGTAAGGATAGTTGTTATTAGATGTAATTATCGTAATGTGGCTAAAGGAGCTTGATTATATTTTATAATGATGTAGAAATGTCATATATGTATCAAATAATATAATACTTGTAATTAATACATGTGGTGTGACATTCAAAGCAGGCGACTTAACGATATTTTTCCGTACATTTGCTTCGATAATCGGTGAAATTATCTCCCTTATTAACCAGTTATTGGTCGACTCGATAGCGGCAATTGGTACAATTTACTATAGAAATATTTAGGAAAATCATTTTGATCGATTACAAATACATAAAAAATATACTAATAAATTCTATAATTTCGTCAAACAATCTGCAGAATCTCTCATTCTCTAGTTTACTTTAGTAATATGTTTCTGTTTGTCTGTTTGCTTCCCTTTGCGTTTAAATTTCCGCCTTATAAGTATGTATGTATACATATGAAAAGAGCCGAAAACACTTTTGTCGATTGTAACAAGGCTAAAATGCTGTTTCATACAATATGTATCAAGTCCTACAAGATCGTGAAGTAATCTCAACTTTTAAAATAAATAAAATTTAAAAAGTCGAACAATACATCAACTTCGCTAATAATCCACAGACAAATCGTAATTACATACCGTTTATTACTGATAAAACGTGAACAAGAAAAGTGTCAATCTGGAAACAGAGGGTACATACAGTCATTAAATGTCTGCTGTTTAGGCATTCACAGTCTTCTAAACAGCTCGTTATGAGTATTTGCTGTTACCTTTGTACTACCATTAACGTCACACACTGGCCGGAAAGATATTCATGAAACATTTTCGCTGCGAATAGTTATTATCAAAGCTTAAGTATCACATCCAAACGTCAGAGGCAAGTATCACATCCAAACGTCAGAGGCAAGTATCACATCCCAACGTCAGAGGCAAGTCTAACAATACTACAGGCCCAACAGCCGAGAGCCAGCTAATTAGATAATTTGAACCCGTTTTAGATGAATTCATTGAAGAGACATCGTCCATTAGTTTGGCTGTATGACATGGATGAAGTTGATAAAACGGTCTACCAAGGTATGGATGTTCAGTCTGTGTGATAAAGGTCCATTTATCTTCCTCCAGTCGGTCTCTGTAATGTGCTGGTACCATGTTCCACACATCTGATAAAGAGACCAATCCACCGTTTGAATTGTATACATTAAAATATAAAACCGGTACGGAATAGCTTTCACTATAAATCACATAGTATTCAAACAAAAGCGACTGCTCTATTGAAGCTTGGTTCAAGGTGGCAACATCTTCGTCAACATCGTCTTGAACACATTGTGAGTCCACACTCTCAATATCAGATTTGTTCTTGTATGAATGAATCTTCCAACTCTTCAAGCGCATGTAACATTTATCATCATGTGTAAGTAATTCCCATGAATCTGACAGATTGTGTGACCGACGAATAAAATCTTCCATGCAGTCTTTGTATTCTTTTTCACTTAGAACTCCGGTATTCATTTCTAATCCGACAATACAAAACGTGTTATTGTAATGAAATGTGATCTACTTTCATTTTACGAACTTCATTTCCGGTTTCAGTATTTAGTGTAGATAAAGCAATTGATAATTTAGTCTAAATTTGAATATACATATTCCTTTATTTTCTCACAAGTAGTGAAAGGTGGATGTTTATCTTTCCTTTTAAGTATTAATTTTTTTATGGTCAGCCTAGCAGCCTCATTGTGACCACTAATTAGTAGACGACAACGACCTTTTAAATTCATGCGCAACTATGAGAATCAGTTATTAGTGGGAGTACTTCCGGCCAAAATGGTAAATTAACATTATTTATTTTTTACACGTTTCCTTGATCAAAACACGTAGACATGAAAGCAAGTTTTGTTGCAGCGGTTGTATGGTAGTTTCTCCGCTATCAGATGAATATTTTGTCGCTACAGATGTCTTAAAGATTATATTTCAATCTACTGTCACTCGGCAAAACTGAAGTGGGTGGGGACTGGGCGCTTATTATTTTGGTTTCAATATTTGGATCGATGTATTTTCGGTGAATGTGATGCATATCCTTTCCCAGATCTGTTCAGCGCTGTGGGCCCCCAGTGCATAATTTCATCATGAAAGATACCACTTGAATATCCTGTGACTAAGTGAGACTGAGGACGCATATTTCAACCACATCAAGTGCAGAATTGCCTTGTGTTGTCAATTTTGATTTAAATGTAATAAAAATTATGTATATTCCAGTAATATCTTTACTTTTTATGTAAAACAAAGCAATGTGATATTGTAATCTACACTTAATAATGATATTGCTTTTAATACTGCAATAAATATTCTGTAATGCTTGTATAATAAAAAGATGTCACAACACAAGTTTTTGTCTAAGTGGCATTAGTGAACTTTTTTATGCTGATAACTAATGTGGCTAGGTAAGTAGGTGAAGTGTTAAAATTGCATTCAAGTGATGGTTACACCTAACAACCTAACAGACTATTGTCAGGAGAGCTGTAGTACACTGTTGAGTGATTTTTTGGTTCTAATTAATTTTGATATTTTAAGCAGGTTGTGAGTAAATTGTGACACCATTTCTTTAATTTTGATATTTATCTATGGCACGGGATCCCGCTAAGTCTTACTGCTCTGGGGATGGAACTGCAATGTGTATCTGTGTAGATTTCTTTCGGCTTGAAACTACAACTTATAATTGTTATTGAAGTCTTCCTCAAGCTGTGTTTAAAAATTTATAAATATCAAACATTTCTGTCAAAAACTTCTGACTAGCTGTAGATTCATGATAAAATTCATGTATAAATATCTTTCATTCAAACCCACTATGAAAAGCTTGATTTTTGTTTACTTTCAGATTCGTTTCATACTAATTCAGAACAGGGCAGGAAAAACCAGGCTTGCAAAATGGTACATGCACTTCGACGACGATGAAAAACAGAAGCTTATTGAAGAAGTACATGCTGTCGTTACAGTTAGAGATGCTAAACACACCAACTTTGTTGAGGTTTGTTAGCACTTGTTTGATTTAATATATCCAGCAGGAATGCAGATTGGTTACATCATGGTTGACTGTTTTTTTCATGTTATTAACATACTACATTATATATTAACTATATATGTTTTATACTAGCCAGGTTAATGCAACATTCAGAAAGTTACGGAATAGTAAATAAAAGGCTTTTATCTTGAAGAACTAGTGTTTGTCAGGCTAGAATATTTAGTTCTGGAAGTACTCATTTGTCATTTCTGTCTAATACTAATGAAGACATGTATTTATTAGCTTCTTCAGCTGACATAAGTAATGTTAAGAATGTGGTGGTTTAACATTTACTCTTGAAGTTGAAAGTTTACTTCAGTTCTGCATTTCTTTTCAGTACCGGGGTATGTTAATTTCGACTAAACCTTATTTCTGTTTTTTTTATGAATTTAGAAGAACTGATGTGTTTAGTCTGGTATAATCTGACTAATATTAGTAAATACTGACAGATTGCATTTACATTAATGTAAAACTCACTTCACATTAACTTGCAGAAGGCAGATTGCTTTAGAGCAGCAATATCTACAGTAATTTTTAATCCTTACATATGATGATAAACTGTTATGAAAAAAAAGCAAATAATGGTTTATGTCTCCTCTATTTCAGTTCCGAAATTTCAAAATAGTTTATCGAAGATACGCTGGCTTGTACTTCTGTATCTGTGTGGATGTGAGTGATAACAATCTGGCTTATCTAGAAGCAATACATAATTTTGTAGAAGTGCTTAATGAATATTTCCACAATGTTTGTGAACTTGATCTTGTCTTCAACTTCTATAAAGTAAGTACACGTAAAGTGATTGATAGTCCTTTTTATCTGGCCCAAAGTGGCGTTTTAGAAAGAAACTAAATTTTTCTAAAATTGTGTGCATTTGTTTTCAGAATTTCCATATTTTTTCTGGCCTTGATACAAGGTCATAGCTGATAGTACACATTTTTACAACATTAAGATGAATACAGTATTTAATATAACCTACTTGTTTGAAGCTTTCATAGCAATGGGTTTTGTGTTTGTTCCATGTTGTAATGAAAACGTTAATTTCATTGCAATATAAAGATTATTTTTGAAGTTTTGCATTGTGGGTCAGTGGGTTTGTCAATTCCTTCGTTTGGAATTTGTATTATTATTTAATATAGTTTATTTATTTCAAATACAAGTTCAATAAGCCACATGGCCCGTGAGACAAACAAGATACACAAATAAACATTACAAATGACATAGCAAGTGGAGCATGTTTAGGCAAGTCATATAGGTGCATTTCATTATTTGAAGTAAAAAAACATTCACTCTTAAGAACATACTACAAAGAAAGAAAGATGAACTGTCGCGTCATAGACGGAGAAGGTGATATTTACTATAATGTCCTCATCTCCGCTGTATATACATACACGTTTACCATGCAGTATATCAATATAACAACATAACAGTAAAACAATGTAGCTCTCAATCAGTCAGCCACGGGGGCACATGACCATATAGCTGTCGATTGAGAGTCACATGGTCAAAGAACAGGCAATGTGGATTTTGACAGTAATTAAATGAATGAAATTATATCTAAATCGATAAAAACTGTGTTATACACTTAATATCTCTTTAGGGTTAAATTGAATAGTCACACATTATACAATGTCAAAAAACTACAACAACAAAATACGACACATACATATATATTACAGAACAGAACATATAATTATGTGTAATATTACATATCTATGAATGAAAATTTCATCAGTATGTAAATTGTAAAGACAACAGAACATATATACATATATACACACATGTATATTTTAAACTTCTTTACAAATGAATATGACATAATCATTGTAAAGTAGATCTTAATTGAAAAGCTTTAAATAAATATGTACTTAATTTTCTGAGTATAAACACATTAGTGCATTCGAACAGTTGTTTAAGTTTATACATACTAGGATTGCACCTGTAATATTTAGAAATATATATTTTACGGAGGTCAGAATATAAATGACACTCTATAACAAAGTGGTATTCGTCTTCAATTTTATTACATGTAATACACTTCCTGTCTTCACGTGGGATACAGTTTGGTCGATGCCATCTACCAGTTTCAATGAAAAGATTATGAGATGAAAGTAGTAACCTTGACATTGCAGCAGTTAAATTATAAGTGAAATTACATTTTAAATAAAACTGAAAGTCAAAGGAAACAATGGTTTTAAAGAAGGTGCTGCGCGTCGAATTCCCAATTCGTGCATTCCAGTTCTGTACATTTGTATCACACAAACGTTGTTTAAAAAGACTAACAAACGCATTTACGTTACCAACACCCTGAGCTAACCAAACTTCATAAAAACCTAATGATGATAATAAATGTTGAAGCAAAGAAACCCACAACACTTTGTGTGGATACAAGTCCGCATCGGTTCTTAAAACTTCATATATAATTTTGCAATGCTTTAAATCGTCGCTAGTTATAATTTTTAACCAATACTTTACAATTCGTATATGTCTATTATGGGATAAAGGAAATCTACCGAGTATTCCGTAAACAAAATCATTTTGTGTACAACGTTTTACTTGTAGAATACGTTTGCAATACTGTGTATGAATACGTTCCACACTATTTGCCTTATGGAAACCCCACACTTCACTTGAGTAATTCAAAATGGGTAAAATCAACTTGTCGAAAAGATCAAGTCTATGTTTCACGCTGACATTAGGAAAATTATATAAATATTTATTGAGTTTAAAAATAGCTTTTTGCGCTTTATCGGCGAGAGTTGTCTCTGTAATATTAAAGGAACCACCAGAAGAAAAGACAACACCTAGATAAGAAAGGGACTTAACTATTTCAAGACGGTCCCCGTTGAATGTAAACTGTAAGTTCTTAGACAAAATGCCACCTTTTCTGAAAACAATAATTTTACTTTTCTGGACATTTATTTTGAGTTTCCACCTACGGCAATAATTATTTAAACTATCTAAACCATTTTGCAAGCCCTCCGCTGAATCAGAAAAGACAACAATGTCATCAGCATAGAGTAAAATAAACAGTTTTGTCATGTACACATCAATACCTTTAAAACCATTTAATTCTAGATGTTCTTCAATGTCATTGATAAACATTGAAAACAAGAAAGGAGACAAAGATTCACCCTGACGAACGCCTAAAAAGCAAGAAAACTCGTCACTTAATTTGTTATTAAACCTAACACGTGATTTAACACTTAAGTACATACTTTTTAGAATTGTCATCATTTTACCGCGAATAACAGTAATTAAGATGAATTAATGTACCTAGTTCTGAATGTTCCCAAAGTAAATGGCTTGAATACTTTTTTCTTAATAGTCATGGAAAACAGTTCCAGTCTAATTAATTGGCAAAAATCAATTTGTGTTATCCATGTTTGTATGTATTTATTTATGCAATGGATGAGAAACAATGTTTAAATCCTATATGAAATGTACGTTCTGTTCTGTTCTTGTTGTGAGTGACTAGTACTTGATTGTTTGTTTCCTTATAATTGCAGGTATACAGTGTTGTAGACGAGATGTTCCTTGCGGGAGAAATACGAGAGACCAGTCAAACTAAAGTGTTAAAACAGTTACTTATGTTGTCATCTTTAGAATAACGATTGATACACAAATTGACATTATGTTTATTAGCTACACCAGGAAAAGAACTTTGTCGTGAAGTAAAATGTAGCTGTTATGTGCAATTATATACTCAGTAGAATAAATCTGTTAAATTTGACTTCATCACATATTGGACATACAGTCACTATTCCTGAAGCTTTTGGAATTGAGCCTTGCTGCTGGTACTCGATCACTCAGTGAGCAATGAGGCTGCTGTGAGTAATTCAATTTGAGTGAATAATGACATTGGTTCTAGATGCTTTTGTATGTTATGCCTTTTATTAGACATTCAACCATTTTAATATAACTGTGGAAAATTTGAACTTTGATGCATCAATGTCATTATGTTGTCAGCCACAAAACATTCCATTCCATCTAGCTTATCTGTGGTCTAAAGTTACTTCTAATGTCATTTTGTTGTATTCATTTCGTAATAGATTAGTTTTAGCTGTATTTAATAGATGAAAATATGGTCAATTGAGATTGTGATGATTTTTCAACTTTTGACACTTGACAACTAATTATTTGTAGATTACAGGAATTCAGATCTGTTTTGCAGCGGATGCAACATACAGAGATTTTCAAAAATATTTGGGTTCAAACATAGCAATTTAACAGAACAAATTCAGGTAATAACTATAAGTCTTCGTATTAGCCAACCGTTTCTGTGTTGTTTGTCAAAGCTGTTAGCGCTTAATTTCCTTGTAGGAGATTTTTTGTGATAAGTTGCACATTATACATTTTTCTCATTTTTGTAAATAATTTTATGTAATTGTGTGTATGATGCATACTTGTGTATTGGTCATGTAAAAGAATAAATTTATTGTATGTATAATAATATATTTGTTTATAACTGAATTATTTCTTGTAAACTAGAAATGTGTCCACAGTTTCCCTTACTTCATCACCTATTCAAGGCCAATAACTTTACTTTCCCTTGGTGGAAGGGATGTAAATACCCAGGGTCACAACTTCACAAGCCGATATACATTCCAAGCATTCGAAGACTGTAGGTATGGTTCAGGAGATACAAAGGAAACAAGGTTTGTGATATGGACTGACGGATGAAAAAGGTTAGATCTAAGTGCCAAACAATTGTGTTGGGGCTAAAAAAACAGACAGAAGAATAGACAATATACTGAAAACACCCAGTTTAGTCAGCGACTGTATGTGAAACCAATGGCAATGATTCAACCCAATATACCTTCCTTGACCTAGAACAGATGAACTCTATGTTCTCAGTTTAAGCTGTGTGCGTAATAGTTAGCATTAACACTTTAGGATATGACAATATTGTATTCGGTTGTCTCGCAACAATGTTGCAAATGTTCCTTACCTTCAATCAAAGGGAGGTAACATCCAAACAATTTGCAATTTTTTTACTTCTACTGATATTAACTGGTCAATACCCATGAGACAAATGTACATATTTTGGAAGATAAATTGCTGGAACAAATAATAAACTCAGTTTGGTTAAGCATGATTTAATGGTTTAATGGGTGGCTGAATACATACATGTGTGGTTTATAAGGTAAAGACTAGATTATACCATCTGTAAGTATAAACATTGTCATGCCAAAACAGTTTGAGACAGGACGATAAAATAAAGGGTATCGGATAAAATAAACAAGTTCAAGCAAAATGCTGAAGAAATGGAAAAACAGTAAGAAGAGCTTAGGACAATACCATGTTAACTGTTAACAATATGAAATCAGTTAAGTTAGCCTTGCACTTGTCACAATTAAGACAGACCGAACGGATTTGATACAGGATAGACTTAAAATAAAGTAGGTTTTTTACAATACAATAAGACAATGAACCAGCACACAATATACATAGTATCTATATCAGTATATAAAATGTACGACAAGCATTATATACAATTGACAAAAAATAAATGAGATGCAAAGTTTTCTGAAGTGCTTTGACATGATAAGCAAATAGAAAGCAATTTATGCAAATAATTTACCAAGTACTTTTCTCCTCTTATGGTTCACAAAAGCTAATGACAAAAACTAAGATAATGCCGTAATAAGTTGAAGCAATATATACCGCTTTCTGAAGCAAGGAACAATTATTTTTTCTACATAACACACAGTTAATTAAGAAGAAGCACAGTGTATTTTTTAAAGCTGAAAACTGTGAAAAAATCGTATAAGAACTGAAACAAACACTTCTTCTAAGTGACATAGGTTTAATAAACTTAAGTTTAGTCTTGTCAATCAATGTCAAGAAAACTTCCATAAAATAATTAATATTAAATGAAAAATGTTATTACTGATTCATTGTGCTCAGGGGATCCACTAGGTGCTGAATCTCTAAGGTCATTTTGATAATATTTGATTGAATTTTACCATTTTAAAGCCCAAGTGCCTATAATTTAGAGAAAAATTATCCCTTCAGCCAGAATCGTGAGGGTTCAAGTGGCCTTTTGGAAATTCCAGGGATCAATGGGTCAACTCAAGGGCCAAATGAAACCCTTGGTGCTTATGGGTTTTTTTCTATTCATTCTGTCAAAATTGAGAACTGAAAGGGAAACTAGTCTATCTGCATATGTAAGTAAAGAAACAGATCCACTTCTTTCCTTTCATCCATTGATATAAAGTGAACATTTTACATAATAAGTTAATAATCAATAATATATTGTAGTATAATTCTGTCTCACAGAAACATGATAAAATTAAAAAGCTCAAAAATACACATAAAAATACAAATCACACAAATCTACAACAAAAATAGTAATATATAATCATGTATTAAACATATTATATTTACATACTGCACATATAGGATCAAATCTCTGTAAAGCACCATTTATAAGCCTGGTAGCAGAAGCATCTAAAACCCAACACATTCATACTAAAGGTACATATAGTCATGGTATGAAACAACAGAGGGACTGTGGAGTTAAAAGTGAGACCAACTTATGGAATACTGACTTGTATAATGCAATAAAATATACTTCTTACACTTTTTTGACTTGTAAAATGCCACAAAAATAATTCTAAGATTTTTTATTAATTTGAATGATTTTAACATTTATTTCATCGGATAAGCAAGATTTTTATAGTTGGTGAAAGTGTTAATGAAAAATGAGCAAAAACAAAAATGGCATATAAGCTACATAAATTTAACTTCTTGATTTGAACTTCAAAACATCTACCAGACTAGTTTCTAAAGATTATTTAAGTCTTCATTTTGATCAGGTATAGTTGTTAAGTATGAACAACTGCTAGCTGTCATCCGCTTCGGAGAACGTATAACTTTACTTCTCGGTGAATGTGGGGATACCCCAAGTCTCTTCAAAGGTTTTATAGGAGAGCGCTCAGCCTTAGTGACTTTGAACAGTTCAACAGGAGTTTTATTAGTGGCTGTCCTAAGAGTTACAGGACCAAGACTAATTGGAGTGGAGACAAGGGACATCTTCATATCAGAGAAATCTGTATCAGATGCATCTGTATTGAAAGTATTTTCTTTGTCGTTAATATTTGACTTTTGAATCACTTTCTCCCTAAAAGGCGTGCAGACATCATTTATCGTATCCTGTAAAGATTGATCAAGGTCTCGAGATACACATTGTAGGAAGTGTGACTTTTCTTTTTGACTGTCTGTAAAAACACTGTCATCGAGTCGATCGAAAGATACCTCATCCTTGTTCACAGACTCAGTTGTTTCATTCAGTTTTAACGTCGTACTTAGACTATCACTAAAGTTGCTTGACTTGTTCAGTAAGCAAACACTATCTCCCTTATCAGCGCGATAAATGCTGGGCTTACGACTGAGTCCAGTGCTTTTACCACTTTCCTTTTCTTTATTATCTGGATCAGATGGTTTGATTAAATGAGTGGAGATTGGAACTTTGGCTACACCTGCCATTATTTTATCAGTGGATCTATTCAGAAAGCTTCCATTTAGACTGAACTGCAAATCTGATCTGTTGAAAGCACACGGAATTCTCAACCTAGTCTGTCCTCTCTTGCGTGACGTCGAGTTAGGGAATCTGTAAGGGGATGCATGTTGTTCGTCATCTTCCTTTTTGGATTCACAGATGCGATCAAACTGTTGTACATTATTTCTCACCTTACCAGCATTATTTTTCTGTAGGGCAATAATGCTTTCTCTTCTAGGATTCAGGTTTTCTGCTTGCTCAATAAACGGAAATGACTGTGGTACAACAAAATCATCAAATGCAGCTTGAGACGTATCCATTTTCTGTTCCTTTATGTAACCAGCACGGGCCAACAATTTGTGTGTCTCAGCCGATATCTGCAGATTAGGCTTAGCATTACTTTTCCTTTGAGATACACTGTTCTCTAGTAAGCTTTTTGACCTTGACACTCTAGTTGGTGTCTTTTCACTGGTGTCATTGTCTCTGAAAAGATTATGAGATGATACAGACTTTTTGTTAATCAGACTTGATTTTAAAACTGATCCGTCAGAAAGATTTGATTCAATGGCAGCCTCCACGCTAGTGTCTGAATCAAGAACTTCAGTACTTGGACAAACAGTAGTTTGACCTTCGTCAAGCACCATTTCTGTAACAGTAACTGCAGACTTTACAGGACTCTCTCGTGCTTCCATCATCGACACAGAATCTAATGTCATGTTACAGCTTTCGTCATGAGGGTCCTCGCACATTGAGCCTTTTCCACTGTCAGCAGATATAGATCTAGTCATCTCCCTCTCCCTAAATGATGTTGCTATGGATACAGTCGACGATGCTCCACTAAGAAGACTGTCTTTACTTTCTTGTTTCTGTTGTGCTAATGTTTTCCTTACAGCGTCAGATAAATTATGTTCCACGGAAATATCACCATCAAAACCTAGGGTTTGTTTAGGGTGAAACAATGTTGGGCCATTAGATACAGTTGAAAAACCACCCTCTAATTCATCATCACATTCGTAGCCAGATGAAACTGTTTTACTATCAGTCTCCTTACACCTAGATACTGAGCCTGGAGAATCATTACTGGTTGCTTCCAAAGCAGAACCTTGATCACCTTCCATTTCAACTTTAGGATCAGATCCTAGAATATCAAAACTTGTATCCAGTTGCATCGAGTGGCCATCATCAGTTAAGTTAGCTGCACTCATATCACAAGGAGAACCCATTTCAGATTTATCCAGACCGAAGCTTCTTCTCAATTTGTTAACTTCACGCTGGTCTCCCTGTAACAGACCAACCTTTATTGAGTTTGGTCCACCACGCTTAAGACTTGCTTTTCTGCAGCTTCCATCCAGTGTACTATCTAAGGAGAAAGATCGACTGTGACCCTTAGGAGTCTGATGATTGCCCGCTAGAATACTAGAATCTGGTCCTATGGCATCATCAAGTGTAACATATTCTCCACCTTGGTAAGATCCGGCTATAGCAGGCTCTGACATTATTCTAGTAATATCTCCTTCTTTCTCGTCTGTCATGATAAACCCTTCATTTAGAGACCGTCTCTCGTCCTCGTAATTAGAAATAATAGATTGCTCACTAACAGAAGTAGAGAATGAATGATGTGTAATAGCAGCAATTGGTGATTCATCAGTTATCTTCTTATTGGTAGACTTGTTAACAGATGATGTATTGGTATTGGTAGAAGATGGACTGGCTAAACGGTGACCGACCTGGTTACCACTGACACTCTTCTGGGCCGGGAACGCCTGAAAATAAAACATAGTCTTTAGAAGTATACGAGCATCTCACAAATAAAGCTGCACCACTTTGCAAATTGGAGCCATTCTAAAAGAAAATTGAGAAAGCTTTGAGAAAAAATAAATATGCAGAGACCTTGGTATAAAGCAGCAGACAGCAAAAGCCTGTAGTAAGTATCTAGTCAAGAGTCCTAAGGGCACCAAACTCAGAATGCATTCATGAATCTTAAGCATTTAAGATACAAACAACTTTTTTTTTACTATATGTATCTATTAATACACTTAACACAACAAACGTTTTGTATTCATGAGAAACATTCATGATAATAACAATTATATCAGGCTTGGATAAGTGTCATACATGTCTGATGAGATGAAGAGTTTAATTCAATTTAATATTGTTAACATTTTGTAGCATATACAAGTACAGAGTCAATTTGAGAAACCTAGATCAGTGTAACTATACAAATTCATTGACCCCAAACAATTGAATATATACATTAAGCACAACAGAGTACTGAAAAGAAGTACAGTAAAAGCGGACTAGGCTGTTTGCTATGTAGTAAAAGCTCTGTTTATGTTACTAACTACAAGCAAAGCTGTAGAAAAATCACTATAATAATGAGACTGTCAAAAAATGGCACACTATTTTGTATTGACGAATAAGTGATATATAATGATTAACACGATTGGTGACAGACTGACAGACAGACAATCCAAGTTAAAACAACATGTTTCCCTCCATGACATGGCGGAGACATTTATAATTTACAAGTCTCACTGTCTCAATGCATTAAAATGAAACTGCTATATGATGCTTTATATAGTTCATTCTGATAAATGATAAATCAATTATCTCCCAAAAATATAAAAATATTGACGGCATGCAAAATGTTATTGTATGATCATAAAACAAACAAAAATGTCATAGCCACCAAAACTAAGACACACCATTTCCACTGGGGCATTTTCCATACTTTTTGCAAGCAAATTTTGTGTCATTTCCAAGGAATAGAGATATTCTTTCATGTTTAATTTCTGATCGTCCAAGATAATAGTAACAATAATAATTTAAATAAATTGTATAAGCTTTCTTGCATTGTATATATATGTTACTACAGAACATATATATAGAGCAATAGAAAACATATGAAACTTCAAAACATGAAACACAGCCAACTTATGTATTTGTGACCAGGGTAAAAAATTAGTGAAAATCAGGGGGAAATGATAAAGTCCAGGCCAGAGGAACTAGGACCAAATTTTGGCTCCAAAGACTGTCAAATGAGGGCATGAAAATGTTGAGAATAAAGTAAACAAACAGTACGTTGAACAAAGTCTTGGTAAAAATGCAGAAATTTTCTGAAGAATGGTTATTACATTATAATTGGAATAACCTTAACACAATGATTACTACATACCAGCAGAAGATATAAAAGAACACCAGACCCCTTTGTGCCAGTGGAGTAGTGACTTAAATATGGGTATAATACCTACCACTCTAATGTCAGTGGAGTAATGACTTAAGCACTATACACACCACCAGTGTCAGAGCAGTAATGACATAAATACTATACCTGACCCCCTAATGTTAGTGAAGCATTGACTTAAATACCGTACCTGGTCCCCTTTACTGCCACTCAGACGTCGGAATATTCCTTTGGACTTTCCTATCTTCTTACCCGCAGAATTCAATGACAGATTAGTGGATGATGTATACCTGATAATGAATGGAATAATGAATGTCGTGTAACCCTGTCTTGATATATGAGTGATCTACTCACTATATTTGTTAGTAATAAATATATAACTGTGGCAGTCTCTGAGAGTTTTGGCCCAAATGCACTAAGCCTCGTTTCCGAGAAAAATGCAATAAATGACGTCATGTATTCACAGTAATTGCAACAGCTAGTTGAAATTTTCAGTAAAAGATTTAAGATTCAGCAGTGAGCAGAAACAAAATGATTATCGCTAAAAATTGAGACGGCCCTTTTCTTAATGAAAAGAAAAGTATATATTTATTTGTTTTTCTTAATTTGTGAATATTTGTAAAATATTATTTTGTCTGAAATTGCTGTTTTAAGTTTTTGAAACTCAGAAATTTTGGTAGATCCAGTCTTGATGACCATATTAAAAGTGCTGTAATTCCTTAAAAAATTGTCCTTCTGCAATATATTTTGTTTTATAGCGACCTACAAAAATACCTGCATTCAGAAATGTTAATAACTCAAAGATATGTCATTTGGGCCCAAAATCTCAGAGCCTGCCACATTATTATTATAAATGATGTAGTTCTGTATTGCTGCATAAAGTATTATCTAACATCATTTTTAGGCAATGCTCAACTTTTTGCCAACAGCTGTGTAAGAGAATGAATTAGTGAAAACTGTCATTTAAGCAAATGAATCCATTGGTTATCCAGTGGAAAGTCAACTAGGGTTAATCATAATATCAGATACAGTAGAACATTTAGAAACTGAATAAAAAATCTGTTGGAACACTTTTGAAGATTTTTTATCAGCATGCAAATTTCATTTTACTGTTTGCGAAATCGATATATCAGCATACCGAGGGTTCAGCGCAAGACTATCCTAACTCCTATGTACTTATATAGGTGTTAGTATAGTCTTGCACTGAACCCTCGATACTGTCATATTGGACGGCATATGTACAGACACCAGACAAAGCTACAAAAAAACTCTATAAATCAAAGCTTGGACAGTATTCCGAAAGATCAAACATTATCATCCTAATATCTGTGGGTGGATATATTATGCATACAATTAACACTCGATAAGATTTTTGCTACATTTTTAAAGACTATCAAGAAAAAATCAAACATCTTGGAATAAAGAAAAGGACCTTTGTTTTCAGAAGTAGCACTAAAGAATCGTATCATACTGTAAAACAGCACTAACTCTCACATTATTGCCTTGCATGCAGAAGTAAATAACTACAACAGGCTCACTCAGTTCCAACAAATAAGTACGAAGAGTAAAAACCAATTTAACAATCATTCTAGAATTCAGATGCAATGCAAGAAATAAAATATAATGAGAGATATACTAATGCAGATATATATTCAGTACACTCTAATAGTAATAGAAGAAGGAAATGGCTACACTAGCTCTGTGACTGTAAAGGTCTTTACATTAAACAAGTCTTATTCTGTTGAGCTCCTTACAAATAGAATATAACATATCAAGTCTGTAGCAAACCGAGTCCATACCATGCACAAAAATACAAATTGATTTTGAAGGGCAATATATATGCATTCAGAAAACTGCCATATAAATGCCATCAATGACAAGACATTGCTCTCAAACTGTGTACTATACAACTTCATAAATTAACATTGAAGCAAATAAAATCCGTGCTATTAAAGACCTTTACAATAAGCTCAGTTTCTAGGATACAATTTGAATTTATAATACCTTTTCTTCTTTGTTGTACTAGCCGGACTGAAGAGTGTAAGTTTTTTTCTTGGTGTTTTCATACCGAGTCGTGGTGTAGGATACGGTCGAGGTGGCATGCTTGGTGTGTCATGTACACCATGCTTAGTACCTGAAGTCATCAATATATACTAATACATGGTCAAACAAAGTTTGTACAGACAATTTGATCAAAAATATGCTGTCCAGGAATATGTTTACATCTCAATGTTCTACAGAAGCATTAAAAGAACATAAAAAACCTTGGACACCAAGATTTTCAAGAATTAGATGTAACCAAAAGTCCTGGATCATATACAATAAGAGTTGACATTCATAAGCAAGAGTAAATGAAAGACTTTAAATTGTACTGTAGCTAGAAGTTAATGTTTTCATAGTGCCTATTTCACACTGGGGAATGAAGATAACATTTCACCAACACACTTAAATGTATATTTCAGAAAGTACCGATCAAAGGCTAAGAGTAACATTACATAAGAAATCAACCTAACATTAGTGGACCTCCTTTTTAAGGGAAGCCTCATGTTCCAGTGTATATTAAGTTCCTAAAAAGGCATAAAAACAATGACTTCGATACTTATAACATTTATTACAGCTGAAACCTAAGGTAAACTCATAATCTACAGAAGCAAAAATGAGTGCCATATCATAAAAGTAGCCAGATATTGTTAGTACAAATAAGGAATTGTTCAAATGTAGCCTTTCATCAAAGACTTAATACAGAAGTTACACACTGTTACACAAATCTCCTTCACTTACTATGAATGTCCATTTTCTTCATTCCCGATGCAGGAGTAAATGGTGTTCCCGCTAACGTGGATTGTTGGGGTAGTTGATTCAGAATTGCTTTCCTGAAGTAAATGGATAAATCACTCATGGAACATTTCTAACAAATAAACAATATAATGAAACTAGAATTTTTTACTATGTCAAAAAACATGGACAAGCATGTTGCAATAAACATTAATGATGATGATTAATGTTCAGTTGTTTTTAAGACTCATTTGAAGGACACCGAACAAAGTCCACAAGTACTGAACTCAAATCAAACAAGGCGAAATGTAAAGCAAGTCTTACTTTTTAGATGCAGAGAATGCCCTTCCCTCAGTACCAGGCAATGTCTTTTTACGTCTCACAATGGGTGTGGCAGTAAATTGATAGACAGGACCTTGTTGAGATGAATCCTCACATTTACTGCTTGTATGGCCGTGCCCACCTCCATGTACACTTAAGTGACTCATATTACTTCCCTGACTAATGCCACTGGTGTTGGTTTTACCATCTGTACTCTTCCTCCACTTGGTTATACTCTGAGCTATACTGCTCACAAAACCTGGTATATGATGACAAATATAAATAATGAGACCAGAGCTAAAGGGTGTTTGCTGTTAACTACCAACACACAACAAAATATACTTCGGCTGTCGAACAGGATATTTTATATTGATCAAGAGAAACATTGTTTAACAATCATAAAAAGCATTGATTTATACAAAATACCGACTTATCTATTCATTGTAATGAAAGGAAGTTGGGACACAGCAAACAAAGACTTTTAAATGTAGCCCAATGTAATTTCACTTGAAAAGAAAAACCATTGCATATTGGCTAAAGTGTCCATCACATACAAAAAATATATAACAGGTTAAAGTCAATGCCATCACACAAAAATTGTCTCCAAGGACAAAAGTTTGGCCCAGAATAACTTCAAAAGACATTTACAAATAACTCAAGAAGAAGGAAACTATCTGATTTAAGACAGATTACCTTGGAAAGATCCACTGCGTTTTCGTTTCTTTTCTTTTTTCTGTGTATCCCTTACATCATCAAGATTGTCTTCACTTGCATCTAATTCATCATCAGTGTTGAACACTTCAGACATGAAAGCTGTCTTTTCCGCAATATCATCATCTACCATTCCAACATCCTCGGCATGTTGTATCAACATTTCAACCACAGATGTTTGAACCTAAATACACCAATAGCAAAGAAAGAAGCACTGTTATCATGACTTTCACAGCATATCAACAATATCAAAAGAGCTTTGCAGAATTTCAGAGTGAAGACACCATATTGATGCAGGATTTCAATGTAGTTTAAGTTTAAACAATGGAGTTCTTTAAATTACTGCTGTTATCAGGTTCCTTAAAATATTGCTTGACAGATTGCCTGACATTTTTCTTGGGAAACTGACAATCATAGTCCTACCAAAAGAAATTTTGTCAGACATTTAACTAGGACAAGGGTGAAACAGAGTCAAATCATTAATCCTATAAACTAAGCAGAATCAAAGAACTCATCCATGGACAAATCTGTGGACACCTTGGTTGTTATTGTATGCTTTATTAAATAATACATTCGTACTCAATTACGTTCATTCAGTAGAAGATTCGCCCCCCCCCCCCCAATACAAACTCACAATCGATGTCTGGGGATCTGAATCTGGATTAATTCGGAACTTTGACACCGCTGTAAGCAGGACCATACAAAAAACTACATGACCAGTTTGAAATTGTCCAACATGTCTGTCACAAAAACAGAAAATATAAGTTATATATCTTTATCAATTGTTCAAACATTTAGAATTGAGCATTAAATACTTCCGACTTTCAGTATTATTTATACAGAAAAGGCAATTAATCCATTAGTGACATGAGCTGGAAGTCACTGCTTGATTGAAACGTTATATAACCATATAACAGTTACATACCTGTAGTAACTTTTCTTCACAAGATTTCATTGTTTCTGTTTTACTATTTACATGCATTATGTTAGGCGCAAGCACAACAGCTAAGTTGGTACTGTCCATCTTATTCTTCTCCGCATGTTGAGTAATCTGATCCAACAATTTCATAATGTATCTCAGTGTACTCAAATGTTCTGAGGGCAACAGTAGACACAGTAACAGTACAGCACGAGAAGACATGTCCTGGTTCACTAACTGGTAACATCGTATAAATGTATCATGGTAGGCACTCGTAAAAAGTGGTTCTGGCAGTTCTCGGAAAAACTGTTTGACAAGTGCAGTAACATCATGCACATTAGCACCAACAAGACCAGTATTGCCATTTTCCAATTGTTGCTGAAAACAGTTCAAAGGCCATCATGAATAAAAAGTGAAATAGATATGATTTAAAAAATAATAAGTTTAAGAGCCAATATTTAACAGCTTCATGAATTTTTTTTAACTCTAGCAGCATGAACATTATATTACTGACAAAAAGATTAAGTAACAAGGGAAATTTTATATCACTATTTGAGATAGGTTTAAAGCTGAAACATTCATGAACTACATATTGTTACTGTTCAAAGACAGATTCACTACGAACATGTGACTGCCCGATGGATTTCTTACATATCACACTATGGAAAAAGTGAAGATTGATTTGGCTTGTTAATTATATATTTAACAAGTATTTTTATTGTTTGTTGCTCTGTAGTGTATTATTCAGCAGAATTGCAGTTATTATTTTAAAAGAATTTTTGTTTGGCATGTTTCCGTTATACATATCTGTACATAGCAAGTTCCAGAATTTGCTAAAACATTAACTACATCAAATGCAAATAAAACATTACAAACTTGCGTAGTTTGGAGAAATTAAGCATTAATAAGAATAATTGACAAAATAAATGTACTCGGACTACACTGGCACACTGAACAGCCCCAACATAATGTATACACCGATAAAACATAAACATGTGCAGTTTAATCCTAAAATATAATTTTCTAGATATATCAATTTACAGTCACCTTCATTTCCTTTTGTCTACTGACAGCACCAGACTTTCTGAACACACCTTCATTGTCAATATTTTCCACAATGATATCTGCTGCATCTACCAAAAATCTGAAAAAGATATGTACTATTCTGTTTGTATTATCTTAAACACAAATCCAGACTTAAATTTCTGTGAATGTACAGATTTGATCATTATAGTATAATTTTCAGAACATAAAAGTTGGCAGTTAAAACAATTCATTTAAAAGGACAACAAATGAAAGATGTATCATTGGTACCACCATAATTATGTTTTATCATAAACAGTAAAACTGGGTTTCATTTTAAAATAACGGATCAGTTATTGAATTACACTTACTTCGCAACATAGCCGCAGTCAGCTACATGGACACATTCAACATGGGATAGACGGTTGCCAAATATCTGCCCCTTGTTACATTCCTGCAATAAAAAAGAACTCCAGCATGCATTTATTTTTATAATAATTTACAACTTAGTTTTTGCTGATACTTCAATACTAGAAAAGAAACATGACAAAAATTTTTATAATGTGTATCTAAAAGTTTAATAATAACACTATCATACAGGTCTGTCTTTTTTATGATAATGAAATTAAAATTGAACATCAAAATGGAATAAATACATGTTTAAATCATGATTTGTGGAAGAATTATCCGGGGATAATGTCTTTTGACTTCAAATACTAAGTCATCAATTGAACACAAAAGTCCTCACAAATTAAGAAACCAACAATTGATATTGTCCGGGATATAAACACATAATACTTCATGCATCATTTCTTTTGTTGGTCCCACACTTTTATCATTGTCATGTTTTTATGCTTCCTCCATGACAAGGATTGAAGGTCAGTAAATGGACGCTTTAAACATTACTAGATAAATAGCGCAAGTGCTTTGATTAATGATCTATTTACGTAAAACAGCAATAAGCACGAAGAAAAAATCTGAAATGTGGTTGTGAAATTGTTTAGGCGGGACCTTGTGACTCATGGGTCAGTTGTAAATGGAATCCCAGGTCCAAAACCTAGGTTTCTAGTCAACTCGTACCTTAGTTAACTTGTGCAGACTTTGGTCAACACTTACCTTAGTAAACTTGTACCTACATTTTTTAAACTGTTAGTATTAAGAGTTATTCTTTTTTAAATACAGTTTTACTGTATTTTCCTGTTTTCTTTGAACAGTATAACTATACTGATAATGTTTGTCAGTATGTATTATGCGGCAGGTTATACCAGTTGGTCAACTCGTACCTTCGGTAAAACAAGTCATAAAACAATTATTATTAGAGTTAATCTGGTTAAAAGTAAGCTTTTCCTGTATATTGTGTGGCTCAATTATGATCAGTGATTCAGTGTAAACATATCAAACTTTCACAGTAACGTTTATCAAAAATTGAGAGGTACAAGTTGACCAAAGTACGAGCTAACCAAGTAAAGTAAATCAAGGGGAAAAAGTGCGCCCGATGTGGGGCTCTCAACCCACGACCCCCTAAACACTAGTACGGCGCTCTACCGACTGAGCTAACAGGGCGGCTGTCTAACCCCACATCACTACATAAGGTACGAGTTTACCAGTTACCCAAAACATGTGTCAATGTCGCAGGGAAACTCGCATCCAGGAAATCCCTGGACAAATCAGTACCTTACCTTTACTGTGTAACCACCAACGTTTTATCTATATATACCGGTTCCGGTAATAAACGGATATATTATACCTACTAACTCTCCAACATAGTAAATAATGTTGGGCTAAGCAGGAAGCCAGGATTTTGTTAGACCAAGTTTTAGGGAAAGTTATCAGAATAACATCATATAAAGACATGTGATAATGAATACATAAAGATCGGAGTAATTTGCGTCAACAAAGACAGTTACGATACGAGATCCCAGGGAAAACATTGAAATAAAACTCATGTAAACTCGGTGTCACCTGTTGAATTTTGGGGCCACCACGTTTCGGCTTCTTAACCTTGGGGACTTTGATCCCAAGCTCTCGAAGTTCATGACGAATGAGTGCTTGCAAATTTCCAATACTTTCGATACAACTTATGTGTTTCATATCGAAAAATGTGTTAAAATATTATTTTATTTTCATTTCTTCCGCCAGTAATGGTGCTTCAAAAATTCTCCACAGTGATTGGCTAATTTGAACATGGCTAAAGACCAACTTTACGTTCGGGTGGATATAAAATACAGGCGTTGAAAACCGGTCCTGGCAACTCGGGATATCAGCCCGAATTAATGAACATTTTTACTAGCCCACGAGTATCTAAGTATAGGCAGCGAAATGAAAGTCTACATAAATTAGTTTCCGGAACCTGTGTGTTTAAAAGCAATCGCATTGATAAATACCTATGTCTATAATAATTAATATATAATTATATAGTTTATATTGGCTATTCACGCACGTAGCATTTATTGCATAGAATATAATTATGAACAGCGTTGATTTTTTCAAGTTATTGTTTTTAAAAAGTAACAATAAAGCCATGAACGTATATAATTATGTATTTTAAATCAAATCTTTCTGAGTTGGTATTATGTTCAAAAACTAAAAAACAAAGAATAAAACACAGTCATAGCCGTTTTATAATTAGGGTTGAGCAAAACCAAAAAAGTTACCAAAAGGTTATGCCCCCCTTAGCCCAAATCCTGGATCCACCCCTGGATCTAGATCTATAAAGATAAAGGAATTCAAACTAAAACATATATATATAAGTGTTGATATTCATTCTTCTTAATTTTATGTTCCTAACATTTTTCTCCGTACATGGACAGTAGTCCCCTAGCTACCTAGCTCTTCTGTGTTAAAATGATTTTCATAGATTTTTTTCTTATTCCTGTAAGATTCCGGTTAAGTGCGTAACCGATGACAGATTAATCTGCATGTGCAGGGAATGTGCCCAACGTGTGGCGCCATTTCTCACAGGTGAATATTAAGTCAATGGTCTCTGCCTGGGACTTGAACATCTTGAACCGATGGAGAACGATCTATTTTTGCGTCAGCTCCCTTACTCGACGGTACAATCGTGAATCGGCAATCTTAGATATTATGGTAATTACATCCAGATATCGCATCTGTCCCCACCACATGGGAAACATTTGGTTTGAGTTTTACAATAAGGGGAAACCTTTATATAATTCTTTATATACCGAGTACCATAAACTTTGGCTTGGCGTCGCTACAGCACCCATCGAAGACATTCTTCAAGAAACATTCCATTATAATTTTAACATCGTTGAAATTTATCTCGTAGGATTTGAATGTTGGTTTACAGCCTTCTAATATAAGGCGTGAAGCAGTGTTTTTATGGGTTTGTATGTACAGTAAAACCTGACTTAAAGACCACATCAATATTAAGATCAGTGTTCCAGTGTCCCAATGGTGGTCTTATTATTGAGGTTTTACTGTATTCATAGAGAAATTAGAGAATGTCCGTACATGTATATAAATCACGGGTAGTGCCCTTTACAAGGTTTAATGATTTCAAGTTTTTGGATAAAATCGAAAACTGTTAAATCCTAAAGTTTGTGAATTCAATTTTCAAGATTTTAGTCTTATACTTGAAATTGAGAGAACTTCATGAGTTTAGAGTACGCTTTCTCGCGATTATAAATATCCATAAACGTGCAATAATTATTATCGAATTATGAAATGTGACGACAGCACCAGTCTCCCGTGCGTAAGTGTTATCAACGGGGTTCAGTTGCCATGTTACTATATTCAAGGTATTCAGCGGCTTGTATCTTTATTTCGAAAAAATAATAATTAGAGTGGCACTTCAGGTCTAGGCAATTCATATTGTATCCTTTGAGGAATAATGTGTGTTAAATGCGTGGGTTAAAAAGTTATTAATCGATTTCCTGTTCAACGAAATTAAAGATATGGAACACCTGGATACAAAGACCTCGTCGTTTTATATTTACAAGCAATTTGCAACTTTCCTGTCCTTAAACAGATATATATATCTCAATTTAAGAATATTTTGATTGGTCAGCAATTTCACGAGCCAACCATTCCAAAGTCATTCAGAATAAAACTGCGGGATTATTTTGCTTTTGCTGTCCCAACGTTCAGGACGAGTACAGGAAGCTTCTCACTGATCGACACTTATTGATATCCATAAAATGACGATTATCCTGAAAATGTTACTCGTATCCAATATTTGTCATAGAAATACTAAAATATCCCTGTTGGAGTACATACAAGTAAAATTGTTGGAATTTCATGTTGACTGACCTGTTTAATCACGAGATTTTCAATTGACGAGGCGCTTCAAAAGACAATGTCGGTTATTGTAAGAATATCAACTGATGGCATTTACATAAAAAATGTTTACTTTTTAAAGGTTGTTTTCTCAATCATAACGACATTTTGATTTCATTATCCCATGATTATCTTACAACGTGTCATGGACTTGACTGTGTAAGGTCAGTATAACTTGGTCATTACTTCTCCCAAACGATATGCTTATACTTGATCGGTATAATGACTTATATTAGTGTAGTTGAGTTTGTTTACCCTCGCCACCTGGATATCCCATATGGGCGAGCAGCATTGACTTTTTTGTGACACAAAGCATGTTGTTATTTAGCAGCGGCTAGTAGGTGGCTCTCTGTAGTCTGTAGTCGTCCGGTAATAGGACGGGTTGCTTGTCCTATATAGTGCGGCTAGCCGTCCGGTAATCGAAACATAGACGATATAATACGTTAGATATTAATCACCAACAACTGAATATATAGCAATACATTGAAGTAAGTGAAATATATGAACTGTCCGTGTAAAACGCCATTAAAAATAAGCCGAATAAAACAATGCTTCGTTGGAAAAAATCTTCATCAGTTAGTCGTATTCAGATTTCACGCATTTCGATGACTTGGAAGTAAAAATGTAACGACAAGAATGGCCGATCTTAAAACAGTATGCGTCATCTTAACAGTTTGTTTGTTTGTAATATCAAACATGCTACACAAATTATGTATGAAATGCGTTAATAGTATTTGTCAGTTTGTTTGTGTATATATCAAAACGTGACTCTATATAAATTAATCGTTATCGAACTTATAATAACATCAAAGACTGAACACCATTTTGTAGAATGTTTTATAACGAAGTAAATTGTGACAATGGTACTGTGCACCCTTTATATTGTGTTATTTAAACAAAAATCACAACAATGGACCCGCAAATAAGTTGCTGTTTACCACTATAATATATACACAACCACAATATTCGCTCCGTCCTTGTTCTGTTCGCGACTTATTTCTAATTAAGAAACTACGTCTAAGACATAATGTGACCAGTCCGGTTTGCTTAGGACTATCAGAGCACAAGACCCCACCGGCATAGCTCGGATAGTAAACCATAGTAGCTGGGGGAAAGAAATCCCCATTAGGATTGAGTAGACAAATCCCTCTTGAAGTATGGCAACTAGGGAACCCAGCGACTGTGACTGGTAGCCTGTTCCATAGTGGGATCGAACCTTGGATCAATGTAAGTTTCATGAATTGGTCCTTGAAACAGCAGGGGTTGTATACGAGTGTTAAATAAAAAAGCATTGAAATAGAAAATATATATACACTTTGGAACCATGGTTAGTGGAAGACATGTTTACTCATAGATAAACTATTAATGGTTGTTAAGTTTCACGAGTCTGTGTCCATGGAGCTCGTGGGCTGATATGTATTGCATCTGAAACATTCCTAGTGTAATATATTTTGGAAAGCTGTTGTTTTGGGTGCCAAGTTTCATAGCATATGCTTCCCTGTAGCGGCGTTTCTGGAAACGAATTGCGAGTATGAACTTCTAAGGAGTCTTGGAGACAATGGTCTGATCGGGAATCTGATTTCATCTCAAAGCGGATAACCTAAGCCCCGCCCCTAACCTACATTCAATGGCATGATTTCGACTTAAAATAATATACATTTTTGGGGATATATGTACATTGTGTATGTATTGCAAGCGCGTGTGTATGCTTGGCCACGCCCTTGCTCTGGAGTTCAAATCCTCCTCTTAGAACCGTGCTAACAGCTCTGAGACCCCTCGTATTAATCCTGCAAAATAAATACAAACAATAAATCTTATTCATCACATGTGCTCGTCGATCTTTCTCGCTGATACATCTATAACTCTATGCAATATTGAGCCAGATTGGGGACAACCCAAACAGCCAATCACGGTTTAGGACGGGTTTTTATGTAGTCAGGGGTAAACAAAATAAATTATCTCCCTTGGTGAAGAAAAATCAACGTTCACGGTAATTTTCTGAGAAAATGTTTTATTTGTGCATATTTTTTATTTAGAAGCTCTAATATTTTTGCATAATGTTAACATTTTGACCAGATCAACGTTTTTCCTACTTATCTATGTTGTGCTCTGACAGTTTTCGCAAATTACTCAATTTTGAAATCACTAGATGACAGATTCTTGTACAAGTAGTGAAATATTTTTCTGGAAAATAAGCAGGCACGGTACAAATATATCCTTCTGACATGCCAACTACATGTATTGCCAATCAATATAGAAGTATTGTTGACTGGTAGATTCATATATCAACTGTATTGTCATGAAAAGATCTTGCATGATAGATTTGGCAATGGTATCTATAATATCAGAATTAAGATTATAAATTGTTTTGACATTCTATAATATTTTGTTGATTTCATAGCTTGCCGGGTATGCTCGGCAGATTAACAGTTCTGGTAAAAACATCTTTGGTTTTTTAAAACAAATTAGGAATATTTTACCTCAAATAAGGATACATTTTTCAGTACATGTATTTGGTGAACTGAGTCTGAGCATAGTTTTAATAGGTTGAAATGAAGAACACTTTAGTACACTTTGTAACTTGCGATCAGGATAACATTTTGAGCAGCGTTTTTACAGGGATTGTAGATAGATATCTGTTTGATATAAAATTTTGAACTTACTCAGTATGTCTAATTTATTACAGCGTCCATATGTGGGTCATTCCATTTCTTCTTGACATAGCATGTCCCAAGATATTTGTTTAAGATTTAAACAATATAAATGATATCAAGCTAAATAAAACATAATCAATCTGAAAACTTATGTTATAAGTATTCACAAAGAACTTGCAAATGGCCGTAAATAAGACATTTTAGGTCGATATGTATGAAGTATTTAATAATGTATCCCTAAGAATAATTTTCAGGATGTGAAAATATGGTATGTTGAAAAAAAGTAGGAATGACCCATGTAGTTCAATCTGGTATTTAAAAATGAAGTATATATTGTACAATCATCCCCATTGAAACTTCTACAATAGACATGTTTTCTCATAGTTGATCAGACATGAACAATAGACATGTTTTCTCATAGTTGATCAGACATGAACAATAGACATGTTTTCTCATAGTTGATCAGACATGAACAATAGACATGTTTTCTCATAGTTGATCAGACTAGCATTCATCAATTGTTTAACCTGCTAATAAAAATACAGTTCAAGTCAAATATCAATATCATGTCATCAGATTTGATTAGTCCAAGGAAACAAATGTTTTTTGGTCATTTGTCAAACGACTTCTCATACATTACCAAATTAAAAAAAATTGTGCCATTTTGATTAAAAATAATCCGGATTTTTGTTGAATATTAAGTGTTACCTGATTGGGGATTCAAACCCATATTCCAGTGCTACAGTACGAAATGGAAAATTGATCTAATTCTGCTGCTGTGTGTATTTGATACACCTTTACAGCGGTTCCATTTGACCCTGGAGTTGACCAAGTTTGACGCTTGGAATTTCCAAAAAGCCACTTTTTGACCCTCAGGAAAAATTATCAAAATAACCCTCGAGATTCAGCACCTAGTGATACTCCTGCTTTATATACTTGATTTAGTTGTCCAAAGATTTTCATTGACTGGTTTATAAGTTATTTTCCGTGGGAAGATAGGTTTCAAAAAGGCTATTTAGTCGCTAATTCACTCTATTTGCAATTTCTGTCCCAATTTCATACAGCAATGAATGGTGAACAGGAACTCTTACTTTACTTTATATAATAATCAACTTATTCTATCGTAAGTTTTAATTGTATTAACAGTTTTAGTGCCTGCTGTTAACGAGATGTTCATTTCAGTCTCTTAATTTGGACTTAAATTTCAATGAGAAATACCACCTTCTTGGTATTCTGTCAGTTTCTGAACTCATTGATCACTGTAAATATAATTTACCTGTCATGCTAATCTGTCCTGTTAGCAGTAAGACTATAAGAGGTATCTCCGTATTATAAACTGCTTTGACATATGTTTGATTCCTACATATCTTGAATAATTGTACTTGCTAAAGAAATGTTAAAACATTATTTGTCAATTTGCTAGTATAAAGTGTTGATTCCTGTATTTTTGATGTCTAGGTTGAACCCAATATGAGCACTGAAATTGAAAGTTAACATATTTAAAATACTATCCATGAAAGAAATAGCAATGGATGGAGTAGTTTGACTTTGTCAGTTTCATCAACATTTATAAACAAAGAACACAATGGTAACATTAATCATCTTTTCCTGAACCATATAGACCAGGAATTAAGGGTTACTGGTGCATGGAGCATAAACACACACCTTTAAGCTTTAGTCGAAATAAACTGAATTGTGCAACAAAAATTAAATTGTTATAAAAAATTTATTATGTAATTTTAATAATCTGACTTTTTCGAATACATTTCTTGAAATTGTATTTTATCAAGCAATATTTCTTACATTTGCGATTTAAAGAAAGATGTTGGTAAATTCACATTTAGACAACCTGTGTTTGATATTTCTTACAAATATCAGTTCAATTAAACCTCACTCTTGTAGATTTCCCAACTCTCACCTACAAACACAGCACTCTGCTGGTCAAATAGTTATTTTTCATAGATCAGCATATATTGTGAAAAGGTATTGCCTAGGGAACCTTTTCCTGAATATTTAATCAACTGTCTCGTGAAATTGTAAACCTTAATATAAATTTGTAGGACTTATATATACAATTTCAATAACGAGGATACTTTATAATATCAGTTCATCATATCTGTGTAATGATATAAGTGTTATGTTTGACATTTTACATTTTATGTGAAAAATGATACCTTTGTGCTTGCCTGAATAACTTTTTTTCATGGTGTGCTTTTGGTATGTGAGTTATATCATCAACTGTAATACTAACTATTCTTAATTTTGTAGATCTATGAAAATTTGAGCTGTCAGTGATTAGGCAAAAGGCATATCAATGATATCGATATATATATCTGATGAAAAATATCAACGATACATTGATATATATATCAAGTATCATTTACTAAAATGCCGTTTACATGCTTGCAGTTCATGATTTCATATATTTTCAATTATATATATGTCTTTTACATGATAATGTATTACTTTGATCCTCTTGTGAAGTATGTGTCTTTTGCAAAATAGGTCAGAAAACTGTTAATAATCTTCAGTTATCTTTTTTTTATAGAACACAGCAAAGTTTTAGACATAGCCTTTTGTCAGCACACTAATTTAAATTTTATGTCAAATTCGTTGTTTTCAGGCCTGTACTTATCATTCATATTAAAGTATCGATTTTTAAAACACACATATCTAGAATTGGTTGACAGAAAATTATCACTGATACATCGATATTGTTTCTATCGATGACAGCTCTAATGCAAATTGCTTATACATCATAATTATTTTTTAATCATTAATTTAATGGCCACAAATGTTTTTGATTTATTTGAACTTTTGATATTTGGCATTTAGTTAGAGACTACTTACTCTGCTTTGAACCTTTTTAATTTCTGTATGAAGAGTTATAATGCTGTCTAATTGTGTTGTTGTTTAAAACATAATATTAAGTTAAGTTCCAAAAAGCAGTGAATTCGCATTTTCAAAATGAATGTCATGAAAATTTGACTGGCCTTTACTTAATGCATGGTTTGCTTTAACATTGGACAATATTGTTAGTGGATGAAATTATCCAGACTTTTCCTGAATTTTAGTGAAGAAATGATACACACCACTCCTAGGGCCCATTATAAGCTTGCATGTCATGTTAATATTTAATCTGTGGCATATTAATAGTTTACAGCATTTATTTTCGGCTGTTTATAGCCATTATAAGGCTTTATTCCCAGTGACAAAAGTATATATTTTTCCCAATTTGAATGTAAAAATTCCCAATAAATCTGAAGAAAATGTTTTGGTTCAATGAAATTAAGCCGAACATTGACAAAGTAGAGGCTTTTCTCTCACATGCAGTTTATATATATATAGAGCAATTGTTGATTAATTAATCACTACATCCTTTAATTTATTCTTAATTCCTAATTTCTAAGATTAACATGCAAAATTCCCAATTTGAAGGGTAGGGTCATCTTACACAAATAGCCAAAATAAATCCTGGTTTAGACTTTGTTTTATGCTCAACTCATTAAGTTTTCCTCACTGTTCAGGTAATGCATCATTCATTTACTCGCTTTAAGCTTGACTGGAAGATATGATAAATTAATAACATTCTCTAGTGATTAAGCACTAGAAATATGGATACATTGAACAGTGATTGGCTGTTAGGGAACTCTGTGTTAATTCTATTAGGTTAGTGTGCCACTATTCAAACATATTGATTGTTGATGTCTGAGGAATTGTAATGTTGGCAACATCTGGTTACATTAGTGATGTTTATACAATTGGGAACGTAACATGACCCAGTTAAAGAGAATGTCTGTATCCAGATTTGCAATTGATCTTGGAACAAGGCTAATTTTACAAATCTTGTTCCAAGTATTTGGTTTAAAAAAAAACCAATGCATGCTTGGTGCATTGTTATAAAAAACCAATGCTCGCTTGATCCATTGTTATAAAAAACCAATGCTCGCTTGATCCATTGTTATAAAAAACCAATGCACGCTTGGTCCATTGTATGAAGAGCAGTGATATGGTGTTATCCATACCAAAAATCATTTTTGCTAATTTTCTGCACTTTGAAGGGACTCTTTATTTTTGGTCTTCAATGGACATACTTTTCAGCTCACCCATATTTGATTTTGACTTATATGTTGACCAGATATTGGTCTAATTTAGACCAAGACTAAAAGTTACTAATTTTTGTATCTGAAGTCTTTTGAAATTAATAGTTTTGCGAATATCTTTGAAATGGATGTATTAATAACCAGAAATGAAAAGTAGCCAAAACTATATAACATTTTTTTTCATGTAACTTGTTCTCCATAATTATAAGAGATTGGAAATACTGACTGATTATTTAATTGTCTTAAATACAGATGGCCCCATCTTACTGTTGAAATGGACTCCAGATGCAATAGAAAATCCACCTCCAATGTGACGTATGGTGAACCTTCAAAGGAAACTTGTATGTTTGTATTTTCTAACTAACACATATTCACTTTACCATTATAAATATCTGCTCAAGTTCTGCATAATCATCATATCATCATATCCACAGTGTAACATAAACATACCAGTACTTGTCTCCTTTTGCCCTGATTTTAAGTCTTAACTTCTATTAGCATGCTGTGAACTACAATGATTAGTTTTGATGATATCAGATGCTTCAGCTTTTCATTATTGGTTTTGTGTTCATTACATAATTGATTGTGCGACAGTTGTACATGGTTTCTAGCTATACACAGCTGACTTTTTTTGCTCGGCTAAAAATTCAATACCACCCAGAAAATAATCCTTTACCATATTAAAGGTTTGCATACTCTCTTGGTATAGATTTACTAGAATGCGAATTGTTGTAGGCTTGTTAAAAGGATGTATTTGAAGAGTAATGTTTGAGGTTGTATTAGTGTAGATGTATTTATGTGATTGTTTAAGGCATTGCTATGGACAGCATTCACAAAAGAAACTGCCTGTCTATTCTGATTTTTTTAATAAAAATAATTGGGAAATTGATTTTTGTTTCTCTGCTTATTAGCTTGGAACACTAACAATGCCAACTAGTTTGGGAAATGTTTTGTTCAAATATGGAGTATCCCCCCTCCATAAAATCAATTAATGCTCTAGTTACTAGACACATTGCTCTGTTTAGCTGTCATGGAATATTTGTTTGGTCGTTTTTACTATTTCAATCTAGTTAGTACCTGTCTAGTGGTAGGTGTAAAAGTACCTTACCCCTGATCAGAAGGTCCTGGGTTGGAATTCTGACTTTGGCGAGGTTGAAATTGTACTTTCTTGGCTTGTTTCTTGGCTTGTTTTGTGATGTTTTCCATCCATTCAACCTTTTCCCCTTGTTGTCCCCAGTACATCTCCATAGTTGGTTTTTGATTGTCGGCCAGACCATTCCTTGCTGCCCTATTCCCATGTGTGTTTACCCTTGCATCTCCTTAGTCCCTAATGTCTTGTAGGTGGTTGTTTCCCTGGGGTCTGTGTGGGTAGGCATTGTCTTATGTATGTGGCATTCTCTGTAACAATTGAATCTCTCTTTCACAATCCCTGAAATAAGCCTGAGTACTATAAGTATTCCAGAAAGCAGTCATTGAGAGTGTGATTACTGTGAAATAAATATATTTAAATTGAGGTAGTGTTCAATGCATTGAACAAAATATTGGATCAAACACCTTGTTTTGAAAGCTAGTTGACAATTGACCCAAAGCCTTGAAGGTACCTCCTGGCTTTAGACGTCAGTTGAAAATGGACCCAAAGCTCTGAATGCACCATCTGGCATTAATAGCCAGTTGACAATTGACCCAATGCCCCGAAGCTACCATCTGGTTTTAGAAGCCAGTTGACAATTGACCCAAAGCCCTGAAGCGACCACCTTTGTGGTGTAGAATAGATAGCTGAACTGGTCAATGTTTCTATTTTTCTGAATGAAAATATCAACGATGCTGTGAGATGGGAATTTGAAGCAGAATAGGGGAGCAATATACTTTTCAGAGAGGAGAATGGAGTCCATTTTTGGCCCGAAGAGACACTGAACTTCTACTGAAAACATGTTTCATTGTTCAGGTAGATTTTGTGCTGAATTGAGATAACTTGAAATGTGTGATAAATTATGTAGGCAGTTAATGTTTTTGTTATCATATAAATTGAAATCACCTTTAACAGCTGTCAACCAGGTTAAGAATTATGATCACAGATTAAATAGATCCTGTTTAAAAAGATAAATAAAGCTTACATAATTGAGACTCCAAGCAGGACTTGGGTCACTGTGGTATCATTTTATGCATGTCTACAGTAAATCTTGTCATTGATCAAGTTTGTTTCCCTATCTTACAATTTTGCAAATCACTGGTTTGCCGCAAAACTATTCTACCTACTACTTTTTTACCAGAACTGAGTTACCACAGTCTTACACCAAACCTTTGATAGGTCAGATAAGATGTGAATCTCTGTTTATAATAATAATAATAATGATAATAATAATATTATTAATAATAACTTTATTTCTTGAAGGTAACATATTAAGACAATAGAATAGAGGCAAGTCTTATCTACAATATGGCCTTCAAAACTGAATGATAATACATTTGCAAATAAACAAAACAAATCACACAGACCATATAACATACACAACAAATCATACAAATTTCATATATCAGTAAAAATCAACATTATGCACAAAAATCAACAATCTCATACAGTTAATTATTTTATGACAGGCACTCATTATTCTGAATTAACATGTAAAGGAAATGAAAGCTTCGTGCTCAGGTAAGCTTTTCTGAGCAGTCTTAAAAAGTCTGTCGTCCGCCCGTGCGTCTGTACATCCATCCGTCAACAATCGTTCAAAAGGTGGTGCAGGTCTGTGACATTTGGCTGTAATGGTCATTTCTCTTCTGCATCTGATTCATATGGGGTTATAGTTAGCTGCATGTGGAAGGACAAGTTTGATAGTCAATTCCTGGCAAACTGGTAAGGTCAAAACTGAAAAATGTGGAAAAATTGCATATAAAACAATACAAATAAAACCATACTGGTTGTTCACATCCATAACTTAAAAACAAACGCATGTAGAACAACCCTTTTTGAATGACTTGCTGGTCATGAAACTAATTGCCCTTTTTTGGGCGTCATTCAGATTCAGGAAGCTATAATGGCCTGCGGTCATTCAATAAGTGTAAATTGACATATCAGGAACTGGAATCTCAGGTTATATTCTTACTAGATGATGATATAAAACAATGTGATAAAGTAGCACATGTAATGAAATATAAAAAATGCTTGGGCTGGTGTTAACATCAAGAAATATGCACATTAAAGATACTTAAAAAAATGTCCTGGGGGGTGCAAACCTTCATTTTGTATCCTTCCTGTGTGTTCCATCAGTAATCATTGCTACACCCCTGCTTATTCCACCCCAAAACTATTTCAACGCTTTTAACCTTTCACCGCTATTCAGGCATGTGGCAGCATTACATGCCCCTCAGTTGGTCTCTTTAATAAGAATAAAGTTATGTGCAGGACTTGGATAACCATCTTTGAATGCCTAATTGTTTTTATATGAACATACTGTTTCTCAGTTACTGTGGTCAATCCAGTGAATTTCCCTATAGACTAGAAATCGATCTCATGTGTTTCGGTCAGAAAATAGCTTGTTCTGCATTCTGAAACTGACACTGAAAGCATGATATACATGTATATGTGTATATATAAACACCTGAATGCTCGGCTACTGACCCTGGCTTTTCTTATGTATTTGCCCCCACTATATGTGAGAGTGATTTTATGCCAGTGTTTCAATCAGAATACTACAGAGATAGATATCTCAATGTTTCTTTCATTATTATGATCTGATTCGTAACTTGCTGGATTATATTTCTCAATTTTTGTCTTATGACCCAAATGTCTGCTATTTAGTAAATGCTGAACATGTGTTGAAATTTCTTGCGGAAGTTAATTGCATCTTAATTTGCCACCGTTACATGCCAATAAGACGATCAGTTGAACACAACAGGAGTTGTCTTGTAATATTATATTGTTAATAATCTTCGAACCTGGAAATGTTGAACTGGTATGAAAGTCTGGAGTAAATCTACTCTTTCCAGTTTTCCTTTCAAATCGTTGCATAAATTTCCTATCCGAAACCTCGAAATCTGTTAAAGTCTTGCAGACAGTGTGATATTGGTTACCAATTCTGACTCTCTATCTAACAAGTTCCTTGAAGGATTCAGTTGTCCTAGTGGATATGTCATCAAAGTAGGAATTGCCTTGGCAAAATCAATAACATAACATTGAGTGATGCTAGATGCTGGTTGGAGCTTAATAGGTTCCCCTGTCTTCTGATATTGATGTTTCCCTCGTTTTGTTATAATTATTCTTTTGAGGCAAAAGTGTGATAGAAATTGTTGAAATATGGAATTGTTAGCAGTTTATTGGGTGTGAAACAGAGTGTGGTTTATAGATTGGGAGACATATATTCAGTGTGTTCAAGTTGTGCAAATTCAGAGCCAACTATTGGGATAATATTCTTGAAGGTCATACTGGAGTTAGATGAGTGACGTCTGCTTTAAGATATGTCGTCTGTAAGACAATTATGTAAATCTTATTTGGGATTACTCCTAAAACATCTTTGGAGATCTCGGGAGAGATATCTGTGTATTTATTCATGACAATTGTTTTCTTTATTCAAAAAGCAACATGTTTATGGAACTTTAGAGTGATTCTTACAGTGAAATTCACAAAAATGACCTTCACTCGGTTTGTAGAAATATTGCACTGTGGTTCATCGTGCTGTTTTATACGGCAACATTATTGCTAGCGAGACTGTTCAAACGGCGGTGGTTCCCCCCTCGCCGCGGGCATCTCCCCGTGCAGTGATTCCTGTAAGAGCCCGTGTGCGTACCAGCTCTTCAGGGGGTTCCACCGCCCAATCTTCAACCCATAGAGTTAGGAAAATGTGTAGTGATACCGACTCAGGTAATTCATTCATTAATATGTGTCAGTGATAGGATTACAAAGACGGAATTTAAAATGTGGATTTATTTCCTTTAACATGTGAAATCTATTATTGAAAATGAGGAGATGTTATATTTATTGTAATTGATTCAGAGTACAAGTTTGAACTATATGACTATGTTTGTGTATTCTATTTGCAGTAAATTTATCAGCATGTTTATTTTGGAACATGACTGTGTAAACACGCAGTTCATTAAGGAAAATAATAAAACGGTGCTTTAAAAGTCAGTATTTGGTATTCGATGGTACATGTAAAAGGAAATAAAAACAGGGATTTTTGTTTATGTAGTTCATTGCTTCTCTTTAAGTGAGGGTTACTTTCACATTCTGTTGGAGTTTAGTAAGTAATGGTTCTAAATGTTCTGTATGTATTTTGTGTCAGTGTTCTTTTTGGACTGAGGGTTTTTTCTCCATCGTTGGTGTGGTATTCTGAAAATCTTGTATCATGGGTGATTTTTGCAGCTTAAAGCTTGCGGGTTGTCACAAATGACTATTGGAGGAGCAGTTAAATTAAATGCAAAATTGCTCAGTTTCTGATTTTTTCGGTAAAAGTTTGACATCCATAACATATTGTTTAAGTGCAGTTGGACCTCTTTTATTTGACGGCCTTGAAGACTATCCGAAGACTTGGTATAATCTGAAACAAATGCCAGGTCCCGATGTATCTTCTTAGGCACTTTGAATTGTAATGGGCTGTTCGAAACCATGTATTATTTGAAATAAAATTTCAGACCCGATGAATTCGCATCCAACTGTATATGGTTTTACTAGCAGATAATATCTGCCTTTATGGATAGGAATGTTGATTTTGTGCACACTGTCTTGTTTACCTTCCTGGTAATATAAGGATTTCCCCATTTATCTTAAATTTACTAGACTATTGCAAGGAATTTATGTTCAGCAACAAACAATGTACAGAGTTGAGTATTATATTGCAGTCAATATTGAAAAATTGAATTCTTACTTCATGTGCTGATTAGAATGTTAAAACATCTAATTAATGCACAAAATAAGGTGACCTTTATTCTGTGCAGCCCTGATAACACGGCTTTGCTATTTGCTTATCAGTGTTGTGTAAACCAATCAAATCTTACCGTTAACCACTAAACCAACGTTTGTAACCTTGACGCGGATTGGTTTTAAACCTTTCGGTAACGAGTATGTATAACCTTACCGAAATCCACTGGATTTCGGTGAATTTACCGAAATCCATTTTGAATTTGGAGTGACCAGCAATCGTAACATTTTTGCATTTGTTTATGTTGCACAACAAATCTTAACCTTCAAATTGGAATTGCTGTTTTCTATGGATTCTCAGACTTTGTATGAAGAATAATCAAATTCATTGGAATATTTATGTTGCTTATTAAACTGATGTTGTTTTTTCTAACAACAACTTATTCCAGTTCTTAGCATTGAAAATGGGTGTCAGAAAAATAATACATTTTTATCATGTTGTGACTTTGAAAACATATATTGCATGTTTGAAAATGTCAACAAATTTCTTTGTTCTTAAACCATGGCATGCAAATGGTAATTGATATTGGGAAGTTATGGCCTTACTACATAGGCATAAAATTACTCAAATAATTGGATGCCATACTGTATTGTTATAATGTCTCATGAGTTTCATGTAAACATTTGCTGTGTATGGATGAATATAAAAAAAATCATACCAAGTATTATTCTGTCTTAAAGGTTCATTTTCTATGACTTAGAAGATGATGCCACATTTAAAGGGTGTGTGAGAGACAATTGATTTATTTTTCTCACATATTGTATGTGTTGATACACCTGATAAATGTATGATCAGTTTAATGTATTATTATTGCTGTAAGGATGATACAGTTGTACAATATGTGTAACACACCTTTTATTTACCAGTTCATGATGTTTTTGCTTATAAATATGTGAAAAGGTTTGGGGGCCATTACAGTAATGCAATGTGTTTTACCATTCGTTCTTTTCATGTATTCATTGTTTTGTTAATATTGAAATTTTAGTGCAATACTGATGTATCTCAGTTGAAGTAAAGAAGCAACTACAACAGATTGTATCTGACTCTGGATATACTTAATTTTGTCTGTGTTTTTGTGTGCAAGGGTGACATATGCTAGTGGTGGTAGCAATGTTTATAAACATGCCCTCCCCCCCCCCCTCCGACAATGTATTTATTACATTATATCATAGTGGAATATTACGTATTACTGCCATAAGAACGTACATTATCTTATCTTTCCAATCATGATCAGTATTCTGTGTTTGTATATGTACAGTAAATGTCTGTGTTTTATCACAGCATCAGACACACAGATACAACACAAGAAGGACCTACAGGTGTAAAATTATTTCTAAGGCTAAATGGAATATAAAGTGCTGATGTTTCAATTTTTTCAGTGACACTTAGTTTCTTTTTTGCCTCAAAAAAATCGGTAGAGTGCAGACCATATTATTGTAGTATGCTTAGGCCCCCACTCGCCATCAGAGCTCAGACTTTCATGCCACCCCTAGAACTTTCTTGTCATTGAGAATGATCAAATGCAAGAGTCTGTCACATTTAGCATAGGAGCATCAGGGAATACATGTCATTATTTTCAGTAAATAGATCATATCTTAAGTACAGCTGTCATTGACTCAAATTTTTGCAAATTGTCGATATTGATACATCAAATGACAAATATTGCCAATGTATCAATTATATTTTTAAATCCTTAAATGTAGACTTAACTCCTGTATTTCTGTATGTTTATGTGTGTATGCCCTACATATTTAAATATTCAACTTGTATTTTTATGATAAGATACCAATTTAGTAATTAATCCATATTTTTAACTTCAAAGTATTATATATAATTAAATTGCCAACCTTTGGAATGCACTTATATCCATTAGAGCACTGTTTAACAAGCAGCTATAACCCACTGCTGAATGACGGTACACTATTTTGGCACATTTGACTGTATTTTCTGCCACAATATTGATATTTGCATGTATCGAACATTTTTTTGACACAAAAAAAAGTTGATATATCAATATGGATTGTATCAATGACAGCCCTTATCATAGGAAACAATGGACGACCAGCAGTTACCTTACGATTGCATGAACGAAGTCAACATGTGTGAAGTTTCATTTAAAATATTTGTATGCATGTTTTAAAAGTTTTTGTCTTCTATTTTACTGGGATTACCATAAGTGAATCTAACAGTTGGTCCTTCAGGTTTCCAATTATTCTTGATTTTTTACATGCAATTTCTCATGCATTTTACGTAACTTGTACTCTGCATATGGGGAGGGCACTCCATTTCATTTGTACATGTAGTCATGTGCTCTCCATATTTGGTCAACTGGGAGGATGTTAATGAAGGAAACTATTAGTCCCTTGTGTGTTATAAGTGATATAATTGTGTTAATTGGCTATGTGGAATATGATAATGTCTGTGCTATGATCATCCATTGATTCATATATGATACATATTTGTTTTGATAAGAACCAGTAGTTATTATAACAACATTTATTTGTTACACCATTCATACATCACTTGTTTGATAGCGATACCTGCCAGCCCTCAATATTGGGGTTGGGTAAGCAGGTCAATTATATTGTAAACACTTATCTGTATACATCTGTTAACCATGAGAAAATATTGTCATAAAAAAACCTGCGCTGGTGAGTAAAAAAAATTTGGCGCCAGTTTTGATTGGTCAGTTGGGGTGCATTAAGACACACAGTTTGTCAATGAAGAGGTCATTCCTAAAGAATATTGTTGTATTGTGATATTGCTTCTGTAAAGCCATTATATACAGAGTACTATACAGAGTATTGCAGTATCCTTCTGTGTGAGGGTCATAGACACAGTAACCGATGCTAGACTGTCCTGCTGTCTTTTTTAAAATTTTGATTTTTAAATTAATTTTTTTTTACTTAAACCTGAAACTGAAAGATTCTCAAGTGATCTTCAAGAAAATCTAATCATACTGATATCTTATACAGAGAATTTCATGTCCATACCTATTCTTGAACACTCAAGAAAACTGCATGGTGTCTGCGCCATATACCACCTTAATGTCAAGTCCTTGCATGTCTCTCTTTAGATGTACAATCTGTCTGACCATGCTTCATCTAGCTTTGAAGAGTTCTATGTTATTTCTTTGATGTTTTGTTATACAGCTCGCTAATTATTTCTCTTAAAATTGATACAGTCTTTGAGCTGCCTACATGTGGTGCTAATTAACTGGTTTACTATAGTTTTAGAAGCCAAGAATATATTCAGTAGATGCTACTATTATCAAATTTATTGTTGAGTTTGTTTCAGATTGATTGAAATTTGGTATGCTTTGCCAAACTTCTGTTTTATTGCAATACAGGCATTCTCAAATATGAAAATCAATGCCTTTTCTATTCTGTGTGTTTCTGGCAAAGTTAAGAATATAGAGTAAAATTTATGCACTTCTCTGGAAAATATAACACAGAAAACAGGACCACCTGTTCATAAGGATGTCCCAATAATTTAATGTGGTTTTGTGATTACTAGTAATTTGAATGTGTATGTAACAAGGCTGATCTATATTCTGATGCTTTGTGGTCGAGGGGTATAGCGTTTGATTCCTGATTTAAATGTATTGAGTCTTCGAACACCGCCTTGGGCAAGGTCGACCCTTGGGTTTATCACCCTTGAATCAGACTTGAGTACTTTTTTGATTCCCTGGAAGCAGTTATAGAGAGTCGGCACATTAATATAAACTGAAATAGAACTTGTTTTGCGATGGAGGTAAAATAAATCAGTTTGTGATTTAGTTTTGTATCAAAGCGTATATTGCTTAGTGTCCAACTGCTATTATATGGGTAAAAGTTGCGAAATTTGAAAGAAATATTTCTATAAGGCCATCCTCAAAAAATTGTTTGCAGTTACTCAACCCACTTGTGAAATTAATGCCGCAACTCAATTTATTTTTTCAGGTTCATGGATGATTTTGTTTTGTCTTTTTGTCTTTTTGCCATTACAGAATTAAACTTAAAACAAGAAATATCTTTAAAAAAGATGGTCAGCGCAACTTGAAGTTTGCACATTTGTTGCAATCTGGGATTAAAATTTGTGGTTCAACAAAAAGAATGCTTAATGTTACTACAATTACGCTATACTACAGAAACCCCGAGATCACTACGTAGTACGCTCCCACACAGCGCTTTGATTCCACTATCGTTACATTCATACGCTGCTGTATTACCCAGTATAGTTTTATATTTGACCTGTTTAACCTTACTGCTATAACCAATGATTTAGTCGCAGTGAACAAAATCACCGTTCGTTCCTTATACTAAATTCATTGGTCGGCACGATCACGTAACAACTGAGTTTATTACTAAAATGTAGAAGGGTATTTTCATGCGCTAAAACCTATCAAATGTGTAAACAAAGTACAGCCTTTCGTGTAGAAGGAAATTTTGACTATCTAGCTAATCGGTTTTATTTCATGTCAATAAAATTTTAGCATTTACAAAAGGAAATTTTTCGTTCTTACATCAAGGATTGTACAGATACGTATTACAATATTTATTAGCGTGGCGAATTCGAGTAACAAGATGTCAAGTAACGATATGACGCATTTTAAAATATGCGCAGATTCCGCATAGAAAAAATGTTGGCATGCCAACGAAGCGATAGTCACTTACGTTGGAATTATTTAGTTTTTCTAGCAATTTCCATAATCACAGCGGCAGTTCTATGACAGTGAAAGCTGTTTATTCAGTGCGCACTCGCATAAGCTTTCTTTACGCATGTTTACTATCCTACATCTGGGTCATTAGTGAGTCGTTGCAAGCGTCTCGCTGAATGTCTGTGGGCGCATGTCGACTCGCCTGTCTAAATACAGAAAATACTACGAAGGAGACAGGATACAAATAACTCCGTAGTGTGATCAGTCATAGACACAGTACAGTCTGTTTCAATATATGTAGTTCCTCGTTACTTATCGCATAAGTTGTGAACTCATACATCCATGTTAATAAACTTGTTACATGGCGATTTATCTGATTAAAGCAATATAAATGTTCGCGACTGGTACATAAAACCAAGAAAGTCTTCTTAAATCCAACACCGGACAATTCCCCGTTGTGATGAATAACAACACTACTTGCTGGATAAATCTCGAAATACACTATAGAAAATGTTAATCAATCTGCTTCAAGGTTACACATATTTTTAAATTGAAGAGAAATGGCGCGAAATTGCCTTGGTGGTTATAACGTCAGATTTGATTGGTTTACAAAACACTGAATATGGAATTAGCAAAAAGTACCTACCTACACACTGTTCAAATTCTGGGTCGCGTAACCACAAACAAACAATTTTTAAGGATGGTCTAAATAGAATTCACTTGAAGTGAGTGTTTCAGGTAATTTGTGCTTATTTGGTAAGAACAGTATTTATCGCAGACTTAACTGTTGTAGTACATGAAATAAAAGTAACTGTAGAAAATATTAATAATGTCTATTTACTTTTGTTTGCTTATTGTGTCCTTAATATAAACAAAGTAATTAGGGAAAACAATTAATGATCTTTGCGACTTTTCATGTACTGACGCTGTTGAAAGGACTGCTTTGTTTACATATCCACAGGTAACACAATAGGACACTTAAACACCCACTCAACCTGCTTTATAGATGTGTGAAAATTTCAAAAACTAGCTCAATGTGGTATTGGATTTATTTGCATTTAAGAATGATTGATCTTCAAATTTGTCCATGAGCTAATAATGTTTTCCTATATTTACATTTTGTCCATCATCTGATGTTATCAGGATGGGAATCTTTTGAGATACAAGTCAGGTATATCTACCAAAGCAAGGTGAATTGGAAACTTTTTGAGAACTTGCTTGTGTATGAGTTATATTTCTAAACATTGATCAATGGACTTCTTCTGCAATATCATTGTATCACCCTTTCTGACGCCTGTTAGCATGGTTTCTCTTCACTGCACATAGGGTTGCTACAACTGAAAAAAACTTTCGAACAATATTGTCTCATGAAATTCGGTCTGGGAGATTTGTTGGGCTGGCAGATTAGATAGGCTGGCAGATTCAATAGGCTGGGAGATTTGGTGGCCTTGGAGATTCGATGGTCTGGGTGATTTGGTGGCCTTGGAGATTCGATAGGCTGGGAGATTTGGTGGCCTTGGAGATTCGATAGGCTGGTAGATTCGATAGGCTGGCAGATTCGATAGGCTGGGAGATTTGGTGGCCTTGGAGATTCGATAGGCTGGGAGATTTGGTGGCCTTGGAGATTCGATAGACTGGGAGATTTGGTGGCTTTGGAGATTCGATAGGCTGGCAGATTCGATAGGCTGGCAGATTCGATAGGCTGGGAGATTTGGTGGCCTTGGAGATTCGATAGGCTGGGAGATTTGGTGGCCTTGGAGATTCGATGGGCTGGGAGATTTGGTGGCCTTGGAGATTCGATGGGCTGGGTGATTTGGTGGGCTGGGAGATTTGGTGCACAGGCTGGGTGATTTGGTGGACTGGGAGATTTGGTGCACAGGCTGGGAGATTTGGTGCACAGGCTGGGAGATTTGGTGTGCTGGGATATTTGGTGCACAGGCTGGGAACTTTGGTGCACAGGCTGGGAACTTTGGTGCACAGGCTAAGAGATTTGGTGCACATGCTGGCAGGTTCGGTGCACATGCTGGGAGATTTGGTGCACAGGCTGAGAGATTTGGTGGGCTGGGAGATTTGGTGCACAGGCTGAGAGATTTGGTGCACAGGCTAAGAGATTTGGTGCACAGGCTGAGAGATTTGATGCACAGGCTGAGAGATTTGATGCACAGGCTGAGAAATTTGGTGGGCTGGGAGATTTGGTGCACATGCTGGGAGATTTGGTGCACAGGCTGAGAGATTTGGTGCACAGGCTGGGTGATTTGGTGGGCTGGGAGATTTGGTGCACAGGCTGGGTTATTTGGTGCACAGGCTGGGTTATTTGGTGCACAGGCTGGGAGATTTGGTGGGCTGGGTGATTTGGTGGGCTGGGAGATTTGGTGGGCTGAGTGATTAGATGGGCTGGGAGATTTGGTGCACATGCTGGGAGATTTGGTGGGCTGAGTGATTAGATGGGCTGGGATATTTGGTGGGCTGAGTGATTTGGTGGGCTGGGTGATTTGGTGGGCTGAGTGATTTGGTGCACAGGCTGGGTTATTTGGTGCACAGGCTGGGTTATTTGGTGCACAGGCTGGGAGATTTGGTGGGCTGGGTGATTTGGTGGGGTGAGTGATTTAGTTGGCTGGGTGATTTGGTTTGCTGTATCCTGGCTTCTACCTTTCAAGTTTGTTTAATACATGTAGTTCTGATCCACTACATGCAGGGCTAACTGTAGAGCTAAAATAGAAATACCTATTGATATAACTAACTTCTTGATCCCCATGATGGATGTACACTAACTTGGTCAGTAGGATACTTGGAATTCATCATCCGTTCCCAAGTTTGTTCAAACTGTTCCCAGTGTGCCGCTTTCTGAGGACTTAGAGCTGAAATCTTTGATATTTACCTTTCAAGTCAGGTAAAATTACCCGGTAACTTACAAGCATCATAGGTTGGCTACTTTTCTTGTATGAGTAATAATAATTAAAGGAATACCCCTGACCCCCCCCCCCCCCCCGCCTACGTTTGATGATTTCCCTGCTAATTCAAAAATTAGTGTCACTCTGTATGTTTGAAACTCCGAAAAATCTTCAGAAAGAAAAGCTGTCAGAATTAACATGATGTATGGGAGAAAAGATCTGTGTGTGTCATCTTTATAAAACTATGTTCATCAAATACCAGGAAAATGACTGTGTCTAAACAAATGTATCCCAGTACCGTCTCCCGTGGCTGAGTGGTTAAGGCATCCGCCTTGGGAGCGGGAGGTCGAAGGTTCAAATCCTGGTAGGGGTCTGTTCTGATATGTCCAGTTGGTGAGTCACCAGCTAGTTAAATAATGGGTTACCGTGCGCCTAAATGCTTGGTGCCTGCCATGGCTTTAAAGGATATATAGGAATGGGGAAGTAAATGTGCTCAGAAAGTAGGTGTAATAAGTATAAATAACACTTTACTTTGATAGTACACAAGAGAATCACATCAGTATTATTCAGGTGAGTGATTAATACTTAAGGCGGTCATGGTTCTCTTGTCCTTTTAAGGTACTTATTGTAACATTTACCTTTTCTTAATAAAGAGCTATATGAATATTCTTAATATATTTTATGAATGTAGTTCATTGTTTAATGTCATAACATTAAGTATAGATTATGACAGTTTAATTTCTTTTTCTTGGTATACTTTCTTGTGGTTTGTATATACGTTGTCAGCATTATGAATTCTGCTTTTAATTGTTATATGTTAATATACATGTAGTAATTTGAGGGTGATTTAAAGTTCGAAATAAACTGCTGTAGACTTAGTGTTGTTACTTGTGGAATGTACAATGTCTGGTGTTATTCAAATAATGAAATAAAACGTACCATTCTTTTTAATTTCTCGGATGTTTGTAATTGTTGAGCACTTAAAGTCCCTGGTGAGAATTTCATGAACATTTCATGAATAAATTCATAAATGTGCATGAACAGCAAATGAGACGCAGTTCATCAAATACCAAAGTTTATGACCTTCATGAATTCCCAGAGTTCACAGAATTAATGAACTTCCTGATATTAATCTTCTGTTTATTTTTGTAACCTTTAATGTAGCTCATCTTACACTACTCCTCCGTCCTCCGTCTCATTCAATCTCTTACCCTTTTACAATCATACACCCCCTCCTCAATTCTCTCTTCTCCATCTTTTTCCCCTTCAATATGTCGTATGAGAGGACGTATTGTAATTGTGTGGGCTTTTCTAGATTCCTCTGAGAATTAAGTGGGCGAAAAGTTTCCATTTTTCATAGTGAGGGGCGGAGTATTCATGTTACTGTGGGCACATATGTTTCAGCTCTCCCCCCAGGTGACTTGTATTTCTGTTTTATGTTCACTTATTTTGCAGAGCACTGATGCTGCCGTCTGCTCTATTACATTTTCCTTATTGAGAAAGTGATTAATTGCCTTAATCTATTTTTGTCATAGTATTGAATTTGATCTTACTGCTCCTAAATGATTATTGGATGACGTCATGTTGAAACTCGATGTATGTTTTGTTTAATTACTTGAGATCAATTCTACGATAAAGTGACACAAATTATGCATGGGTTTTTATGTATTTTCCTCAGAAAAGATTTGGAATATCCCTGTACACTGGCAGATATTTATAAAAGCTGTAATTAAATCAGTTGCCCACTTTTCCTTGTTGTGGAATGTTAAGTAATTTAAGAGTGAATATGTGACATTTACAACGTTAATGATAATCGTAAAAATACTGGCGCTTTGTGTCAATAATAGTTTGTTCCTTAGCCGTCATCTTGTACATAGAAAAGGGTAATTTATAGCAATTCAGGATTTTTTTAACAGTAGTTTTAAAATGTATGCTTCAATTAAATACCTTCTATGGAAAAAACTCATAATACCTTATCTCAAAAGAGTTTGTTTATATCAAACGTTTTGTGTTTATATGGGCATGATATATTCAGTTTGTTTATATCAAACGTTTTGTGTTTATATGGGCATGATATATTCAGTTTGTTTATATCAAACGTTTTGTGTTTATAATTGGGCATGATATATTCAGTTTGTTTATATCAAACGTTTTGTGTTTATATGGGCATGATATATTCAGTTTGTTTATATCAAACGTTTTGTGTTTATATGGGCATGACATATTCATTTTGTTTATATCAAAAGTTTGGTGTTTATATGGGCATGAAATATTCAGTTTGTTTATATCTTAAGTTTTGTGTTTATACTTCATGCACCTGAGTAACACTTCTTCGTCTATATGGACTGCGGAAAGAAGATTACTGTTGTCTTACTTGTTTACAAACGTTGATGAAGTAAGCCATACTACTTAATCCATTGGTATTTCTTTCATAAATAGTATTTTATGTGTGTTAAGTTTCTATTTCAATACTCAACTCATGTTCATTCAATTTTGACCTAAAAATACAGGTTTATTCACTTTAAATGAACTTTTTGCACTCAACTACGCAGTATTAGGCTGTTGCCTTTAGTCAATTGTGCTTTAATACTCATGGGAAAGATAATGCTGTTTGTACTGGAGACAGCATACAAGCAGTTATGAGGACATCAGTAATTGTATTAGTTTAGACTGACACTTAGTATATATCCATTCAACTTTCAGGGTACAGCTTAGATTAATTAGTCAGGCTCATATAATATCACAAGTTTTAATACTAGAGGAATTAATTTTGATAGCTTACTTCAACATTTCTGTTGCTAGCATTTTAAAAATTCTCAATACTGCATGGTCTGAGATTTTAAATATTGTTGGAGATCAGTCTGAGAATGCAGCCTTGCCATTGGTCAAGTTTATGACTGAGCTTAGAAACAACTTATCGTGATCTTAGGATATAAATCTAATTTTGGAGACCAGTCTATAAAGTCAAACCTCTGATTGATTGATTCTGAACTCAGTCTAAATATTATCCAATAGTAGGGCAGCATTCTAAGACTGGTGTCCAAACTCAAATATTATTGTCTCTCAGAGACTCAGAAGTTGTTTGCACAGTGTTACACCCTTCAAGACTGTGTTCCCTAGTAACTGCATTTTATGCCATTGTATCAAAGTTGTTGTTCTTGAAGTGCCAGGATTATGCTTCCTGTATTATTATTTGAGGGTTTAGCATAAAACTCTTGAAATTGTCCCTTTTCCAACGAATGGCGTGTAAAAATAGTTTTGCACCAAAACCTTGATTTACTACCTTGTGTATGTCTATCTATGGATCAAGATTGAAGCAAATATTGACTGCTCTACTGCAGCTTTTACAATACAGATGAGCCATGAATTGTTCTGTTTATATTTAGTCTATTTCCTATTTTCATACCCACCATCTGTATGTACTTTCAAGACCTACTGTAAAATATTAAACACTTGCATGCGGTTGGTCCATTATCTGCTGTTACTGTAAAATATAAAACATTCGCTTGTGGTCGGTTAGTTATATCTGCTGCAACTCTAAAACCAGGTTTTTTTGTTGTTCATTCTGTGTTTATCAAATGAATATGAAAAGTGAAATTCTACCACCTATCTACTTTATTGTTCTAAAAAAATTACCTGTTTGGAACATTAAGGTGCCTGAACATATTTGTGCACACCACCAACCACCTGTCTTGGAGGACCATAAAATAGTATTATATACCTTGTCCATTGGTTAATCTATTGTTGTCTAAAATATTTTTGTACAGATATTGGTTCTGAAGAAAGTCAGTTTTGTTGTGAATTGGACTGACTTTTTAGTAAATATTTGTCCATGAAAATAGGTCTTAAATTATTAATGGGCTGATCTTAATTTTAAGTTGGTCTCTATGTAAGTATAATGTGGGAAAAGTCAAGGACATTTAAATTTAACCCCAATTTTAAAAAAATTAGTGTGTACTTAATATAAAACTGTTACCCATTGTAACATACTAATGCATTTAATGAATTTCAAATTCTCATGCAAGGCCTTGAAAAAAGTATTTCATGTGTTTTTATGTTTATAGAAAATGATGTATGCAGTGAAATATGTCAATGAATTAAAACCAAACTTTTTAAAATTTACTTGGACTCATATTCTGTCACTTTAGTTTGTGTTCAAAAGGAAAAAAACGACCATTATTAAGTTCAGTTTACATACTTATCAAGTACCCCAGGGCATGATTTCCCCTGAAGTATCATATCCTTGGGGTACTTGAGCATGATCATGACAATCATGATATGATCAATAGTTTGATGTTCACTTGTCAAGGAAGTTGAGAAATATATGATGTGTGTCTGTCATATACATTAACATGCATACACATATACATACACATAGCTTACCCTGTGGTCAATATGTGACAACTGTTCAAGTTTGTTCTGATCTACAACAATATACTCGACAACACCAGTAGCATACACCTGTATGATTTGTTTACACATGGTCTGGGTTAAAATTTTCTTTAAATAGTTTAGTTTATACATACTGTCATACCTTGTGTGTGTGATCAGGCATTGGCAACAGTCTTTTATGTTTAGTATGTGCACACTGAGTTATATATGGGAAAAAATTGTGATTTGTCCCTGAATTGGTTTTTTTTATACGAAGAGTGATGAAAATGAATGAGTCAAACTCAGAAAAGTAATAATGACATTTGTGAATATTCCATACATGATGAAAATATAAAGCCTATTGATAGCAACTTTTAATTAAAGCAATAAACACATACGCAGAACTCAATCTCTTCTAACACGTAGTTCATGTTTCAGAAATTACTGGTTACGTCCAGAATATTCCAAGTGTTCTGTCCTGACAGTCTGTGTATGCTTGCGGACTAGTACAGTGAATTCCATGATCTGTCTCTAGCCCATCACTTGAGGTTTTCACTGCCCACCAGGCTAAGCTCAGTTGGTAGAGCACTTGTTGACCAGACCGAAGCTTGAGGTTACTGCACCGTGTAAGGCAATTTGCTTGCCATGACAATTTGACTGAAGACAATGCACCCAAAATCATTTGTCCTTCACCTCTGACTCACGTGGGAAAGGACTGAAGACAATGCACCCACAATCATTTGTCCTTCACCTCTGACACATGTGAGAAAGGACTGAAGACAATGCACCCGAAGTTATTTGACCTTCACCTCTGACTCACGTGGGAAAGGACTGAAGACAATGCACCCAAAGTCATTTGACCTTCACCTCTGACTCATGTGGGAAAGGACTGAAGACAATGCACCCAAAGTCATTTGACCTTCACCTCTGACTCATGTGGGAAAGGACTGAAGACTATGCACCAGAAGTCATTTGTCCTTCACCTCTTACTCACCTGGGATTAAGGACTGAAGACAATGCACCATAAAGCCATTTGACCTTCACCTCTGACACATGTGGGGGAAGGACTGAAGACAATGCACCCAAAGTTATTTGTCCTTCACATCTGACTCATGTGGGGGAAGGACTGAAGACAATGCACCCAAAGTTATTTGTCCTTCACCTCTGACTCATGTGGGGAAGTTGCAGAAGAACAGTTAAGTACTTGTTGGAAACGTGCAAGATCAACCGTCCATTTCTTATGACTGCACTAATGCTGAGCCACAGTGTAAAATTCCATCCCAAAGTTTATAGCAGAATTCAAATGTTTTTAATCCTTTGAATGTTTGTACATGTAATGTATAGATGGTTGTTATGCTGTAGTGGTTTAGATTCCTGGAGTGAAGTAATTGTATCATAATTCATGTTTAGAGTGTTGTAAGTTATTTTACCTTGAAAAAATAGTATCATATTCAATCTTTATTTTCTGTAGAAACAATGTAATAGAAAACTTCTGTTGTTTGCATGATTCAGATCTGTAGACAGAGGAAAATAAATGAGTAACAAAACTCCTAGAATTCAAATCAGAACTTGATACATGTGAATCATAATTCGGTGTACTTATCCCAAGATTTTGATCATGTTGCCCTGTCAAGTTATGTTAAATAATTGCTTAAATCTCACTGGCTAATTTTGAGGTGCATTATGTACAGAAAAGTTCACATTATTTCTATTGCGATGACATTCTGTTTTATGATAACTAGTTAACATTATTTCAACTGCAATGACATTCTGTTTTATGATAACTAGTTAACATTATTTCAAGTGCAATGACATTCTGTTTTATGATAACTAGTTAACATTATTTCAACTGCAATGACATTCTGTTTTATGATAACTAGTTAACATTATTTCAAGTGCAATGACATTCTGTTTTATGATAACTAGTTAACATTATTTCTACTGCAATGACATTCTGTTTTATGATAACTAGTTAACATTATTTCTACTGCAATGACATTCTGTTTTATGATAACTAGTTAACATTATTTCTATTGCAATGAAATAATTAGTTGACATTATTTCTGCTGCATGACACACATTAAACCAGGATAATTGTATAAAGGAACCCTCTTAAGTTTATGCTTACTGTACAGTCATCCAGTATGTATACATTAGTGGGTTATAGCAATACGCCACACTCATAACTTCCAACAATATAATGAATCATATTCACATAATGACTGGTTGTTATGTTGTTTAAACTGTCAAAGTGTTCCATTAAATGCTTGGGGACCTCTTGTTGTTGTTGTTGAGCTGTCAGTTACAACAGTTGCCATATTTGTATGTACATATTGCATTGTTAATATATCAACCATAAGTTAATTAGGTCAGGATATTTACTTGCTTGTATTACTTTGTTGGATTACTATGTTTGAGGTATTGATTTCAAGTTTGGTCTCATACTGTTGGTGTTGATATATTTTGGTGTAATATTATAACTATTCGTGATATTTGATATGTTTTGAATAGTATCGTTTATAACACTTTCATTATCCAATGAACATCTGATGACGGTATGCCTTATTGACAGTGAAACCTGTGGTATTACTGTGATAACAAATACCATATAGATTTATATATTTGTGCATTCGTCATCGTGATAATATTGTGCTTTTATGACAGACAAGTGGATTTCTTTCTCAAATATTAGGATGTATTAGATTGTCTTGTGATTCATTGGGACTTAAATTATACACTTTCATTGATGACCAGTTCTTGCTGATTGGAATATCCATGTACTGGTAAGATATACTGTTACAATTGTAATAATGCTGCTAAATTATCTTCGTAAATCTTTCTGGTTTTGAAAAGTTGTACTCTAGCAGGAATTAATGTCTAATACAGAGGGCACACAGCCACTGCAAAGAACGAGGCTGTATGAAAAGTCAAAATAGAGAAGGTTTAGTATCAAGGAGGGCACTTTCCTGCATACCAGATGGGAATTTCTCTGCAGTGCTACATCGCTCCTTATCAAAGTTAAAAGTATGTGTGCTGATTTCAAATCACTTGCCCCTCACCACCGTAGGTTCACAGCCTATATACGGGATGTAGAATTTATATGTGAGGAAGCTATTCATTCGGCTTGTGGAGGGTCGGTGGTTCTGACCTAGGTGCCTCCCTATGCTCAAAATGATACTGGAAGAGGCTCCTGGGGTCTTCCTCCTCCCTAATAGCTGGAAAAGTCCCATCATGACCCTCAAAAGGCTATTTATGTGAATTGCAGCCCTTTGACAAAACATTTATCAAAAAGATGGTTCAAAAAGTTAAAATAACATATTGCATAATTAATTACATAATAAATTACATCAAAGAAAAATATAAAATAAGACATACTGTGATTTGAATCTCAACCTAACCTAGTTAAGATTTAATGAAATAACATTTACTGATAGAACAGCTATAGCTAGTTCTTATATATTATAATCTCTGTAGCTGTATTTCAGATCTGACTAGCTGAAGGAGGATAGTGTTATCTTTCTATCTCTGAATAATTGAACATAACTTGAGTGAAAAAGATCACATACTACATGTACTGCATGAGAACAATTGTGTAAGCCAGGCATTACCATGAAGAAGTTCGCTCAAATTAGGGCATTGTTAAAAATTAGGTCATGAAAATCTCAATATTTGTTTTGTTAGCTGCCTGAAAATTAGTGAGCTGTTGTTTGTCATTAATACCCTGTAGGCTTTTGGTGCCAATTAATGTATAGAAGGTTGAAGAAAGTAGTTATTGCTAGAAGAATATTCATATTAACCTTAAAAATCATATTTGGTCTGTATAAATTTGATGCTAATTGGTTTCAATCACATGGTTATTAATACAATCTCATTATTTTGTATGTACTTTTATCTATGTGCCAATATGTATTATCAGTTAAATAACCAGAACAGTCACGGTGATACCACTTGTGTACTTAAAAATAGATTTAGAGCTATATTCATTCTCATCAAATTCAACTTGGAAACAAACTGTGCTTGTTTTTGTACTATTTGTTCAATTAGTATAGAATTATGAATGTTTAATAGACGACTATTGTCTCAATAATTAACAGTGTCACTTGCTTCATTTGAAACACCTTTTTATTTTTTGACCGGAACATTTATTAGGATAAATACGGTATTCATGTTTATATTATAAAGCCAACAATGGTACCCACCTGCAATATCCCCCATCTGTTACAGTAACCAAAACATTTATATATTTATTGTCTAGGGCCACACCAAATTAATTGATTTAAGTGTGTTCAGTTGTTTATGTTAAATGAACTGTTAGTTGTCATCTATTATTAGGTACCTACAGTACAACCTTGATAATATGACTATCCTTTAGACTCTTGAAAACTGATCTTCTTATTGAGGTGGTCTTAATATTGATGTTGAATAAAGAGTGAAACAGTGTAAATGGACTTGGAACATTATTTTCTTACTTTTGGGGTGGTCTTGTTATTGAGACGGTCTTTAAGTGAGGTTTTTCTGTACATAGATATCTTCACTCGCTTGTATTTTGTACAAAAACAAAAACAACATAGTAGTTCTAATATTTAATGCTTGCTGCTTATTTGTCTACAGACGAAATTTGATGACCAACAGTTTTATTTGGTGTGGCCTAAATGACTGTTACAAAATATTGTTCTTTATTTATGATAATGGCAAAGTAATGCAAATGATGTCAATAATATTGCTAGATCCAATATGAGAACAATCAAAACTGTTTTCCTGTATTGTAGAATATACTGTTGATGCTAATATTTGAACTATTCCATGACAAAACCTGTATTAGTGACCAATAATTTTCTATTTTCCATTTTATAGCAATTCAAATATTAAGAACAAAATGCAAAAGTAAAATAAAAAATGGCATCACTTCAGAAATGCTTTATATACTCAAATGTAATTTTAATTCTTAAAAAAATCTTCTGTTTTTCAAATGGAAAGAAACATGTGACATAGGATGTATCAACATTTTCATGTATACATTTAGGTCTTAGAAATCAAGATTGAACAACCAAAGACATTTCCAAAAATTTGAGCGCTTGGGTTGTGATCTCAAAATTTCATTGGGAAATTTATGAAATCATAAACGATGTCACTACAGTAAAACCTCGCTTTAAGATCACCTCAATATTAAGACCACCTCAAAATTTAGAACACAATTTTCAAGTTCATTTTCACTGTGTTGCTCTTAATTCAACCTCAATATCAAGACCACCTCAATAATAAGACCAGCTTTCAGGGTCCCAATGGAGGTCTTATTATTGAGGTTTTACTTATACAGGTTTTGTTGTGGAAGCGTCCATGTCATGTTCATCTCAGTTTCAGCCATCATCGCCATTTGCCATTTTAACTTTAGAAATCTATCTTTTGAATTGATCAAGACTTCTGTAGTTGCGTTTCTATTTATTCTGAGACGTTTGCCAACTTACATAATTATGACTGCGGACTTGCCAATAACCAATGATTTTTTTTTTAAAAAGACATCAAAGTAACTTAAGAATTTATCAACTCTCATCTGACTCTATATTGTCAATGGAATATAAAGTCATTGGTTTTGTAAGTCTTGATATTGAGATATACTTATCATAAATAAATTGGCACACCTATAACCAAGTAGTTAAGGCACCATGCAGCCTTGAGAGTAGGAGGTTGAAGGTTTGAATCCTGGTATAGAGGCCTGTTCTGATATGGTTGGTCACTGTGTGCATGACTACCTGCCTGGTGCCTAATTGCATTAAAGGATAGGAATCAGGAAGTAAATGTGTTCAGAAAGTAGGTGTCTCATAAGTCAGAAATGACTAGCCCTTTAAATAGGGATGACACTAATCAATAAATGAACACTTCAGTTTACTTTGCAATTATACATTATGCATATACGGACATACAGTGCGACCTCTCCGGAACTTATATACGCTCTTTGGGAGATGTGAAATTTTTTAGTACTTGAAAATGGATGAAGTTGTTGAAGAGGGGTTATTGCTCAAAAGAGGAACACCCTTCAGAAGTTCCATGTTAAGAGCAACTGAAGTTCTTGATAAAAATCGTATCTGTATGGAACATGTACTGGCAAATATCCATGTAATGTACTGTACATGTATGAGTGTAAATAAATGTCTGTATGGTAATTGATGTTAGCAGTTTGGTTGCAGTTCATTAGCACAATCATCAGTTCTGGTCTGTAAAGCGCTTACCAACATCGTAACAACAACAACAACAATATCAATACTACAGCGGGTGTGTGCCAAACTGTGAGAACCTAAATGTTACAGGTGTTACTACTAATAGTACAATGTGGAAAATAGCTTGCTGATTGTAAAATGTCTATATTTGGACTATAGCGGCTGGCTAAGTATAAATTTAGCTTGCTACTGTAAAAAACCTACGATAATGCCTTGAAACAACATTCTCAACATGAAAAAAACTAATTTTTACAATCATACAGCAGGTCTAAAAGGTGATTGTGGTCATTCTACATCATGCTTAATTATTTTGTTGGTTGTAATTTTGTTCTGTTTTGTGAGATTTTGGATTTCGTAACATTTGATAATTATACAGGTTTCTTAACAATTGATAATGGCCCATTATTGTATTACATATTGTCAGGTGTTTGAATTTTAATGGGCCTAGAAAGTTTCTCAGCTTACTAGATTGTTTCCTGTTTCTAAACACAGCTGTCATGTAATGCAGCCAGACTTCATTTCTCAATGAATGACTTGTTTGAGACTATTCAGGGTTTATTTTGGCTACTTTTTGGCATTGGGAAAATAAGCCCCAAAATGGCTATAAAAACAGCTGAAACAAGAAATATCTTGAAGAAAGATGGTCAGCGCAATTTGAAGGTTAAGATTTGTTGTGCAACATAAAAAAATGCGAAGATAGTACAATTGCTGGTCACTCCAGATCCAAAATGGATTTCGGTATATTCACCGAAATTCAGTGGATTTCAGTAAGGTAATGTACCTTTTATCTAAAGGTTAACCAATCTGTGTCATGGTTACAAATGTTATTTGGTTGAAGAGAAATTGTCTTGGTGGTTAAAGTAAGATTTGATTGGTTTACACAACACTGATGTGCAAATAGCAAAACCATGTTAAAACGGCTGTGCCGAAAAACATAATTATGCACCAAAATGAAATTACAAGAGAAAGTTGATGCAAGGCATCAAGCCGCCGGGAAAATATTTATCAATATAATTATTGTGCAATAATTGACGGGAATATGACGAAAAAATGAAACAAAAGTGATGTAAAAACACAAACAGAATTTTGCAAATATTGAACATGCAATATTTGTGCATAAGAAATGCACATATAGATTACATTATTGATGTAAATAACAACAAAGGGCAAAATCATTTTATTCTAAAGCACTTGTGTCTCAGTATAATTACTGATGGTGTTAAATTGGAAATAAAACAGTCAGACTAAATTCTGTAGGCATGTACATACTACATCTTTGTATGCCTCAGTTTCGGACAATAATACACAAAATAACCTCAACGGTTAGATCCTATAGAAAAACCTTTGAAAGACATCTGAGGTTGTTGACAATTAAAATAAACCATGTTTGACCTTGTACATGTAGCGATTTCATTAAATTGGCGATGTGCTTCATTGACTTTCTATAAGCAATATAAATATTCATCACTGTACAAGTATTGATGACGTCAAATGCAACTATAATAACAACAGGAACAAAATCATATTTAAAACTGTGATCATGTGATGTGATGTCACTTATTTGTGTGCACTTGCCCCCGGAGGCAATCTTATTCATCAGTTGAGTGTAAAAAAAAACACAAAAAATATACAGAAATATTATGGACCAACATAAATATGTGAATAAATGAGTTTTAGGATGTTCTGTAGTATGTGAATATTTTAGATATAGCCGATATTTGAAACACATCTGCTTTTATGACCTTTGTTGGAATTGTAACGGAGGACAAACAACCTGGTAAGGAGGACAAACAACCTGGTTGCAGTCCGTCTTGAGTTCTATCTGTATCTGAATTGTTCATGAAGAAAATGTGTTGGAACAATTTCTTTCTTTCTGTTATGTTTGCATGATATATAAAATGTTTTCATTCTTTGAAACCAAGAAAAATTGAATTGAGCCTGTAGGAGTTTTACGCTGTTTTTCGGCGCAGCCGTACTAACATGGTTTTGCTTTTTGCATATCAGTGTTTCATAAACCAATCAAATCTTACAATTAACCACCAAGGCAATTGTTCTTCAACCGAAAATTGTTCTTGGTGTGCAGTTGACATATCCTTAGTTCTTGGTGGTCAGTTGACCTATACTTTGTTCTTGTGGTCAGATGACCTTTGTTCTTGATGGTCAGTTGACCAATCCTTTGTGCTTGGCCTACACCAATGCATGAACCAGTTCTTCCAAAAGCAATTTAGAAGTTCTCCACGTGAATCAGAGATTGAGGACAAATGACATTTGATGTAATATCCTCAGTCATGTTGTCATGGAGACTGTACACTTCAATCAAGGTTCGAACGTATAACCTTCATGTAGTCATTGAGTGCCCTGCTGACCGAGCTAACCAAAGGAGCATAACAATATTGAACGCTGTTGTCATAGATTACTTACCAACCGTTATGCTAGCGATAGTGAAGGCTTTTAAATAGAAATAAACATGCGATTTATCTCCCTGATAGAGATGGCCGTCTGTGATAGCATTACATTCTTCATTGACTGTAGTTGACATTCTAATAAATAAGGCGACAAAAATAGATTGCTTTTCCCAGGTTTAACTTGGAAATTATACTCATTTTCTATTTTTAGATCATTTAGCAGTTTTCTTTGCTCATAAAACAAGTCATTAAATCAGGTTAATTATGGAAGAGATACATAATTGATGACATGTTGCCTTGTGGTTCATAGTTATAAAACATCATACACTTCTATCTGTAGCACGGACATGGACAAGTATTTATTGGTTATGTTAATGGTGTGAATATTGATGAAAGAGAGAGAAATTTTCATTTCTGGGATTTTTTTTTTTATTATTACCGATTTTCTTGGTCAATTGTTTTGAAGTTAAAATCTAGAACTCATATTCTCTAAGCAAATTGCTGAAACATGACCTGTGTGTTTATTACATCCTCAATGAAACCATTCCAGTCTTTAACCAGGTATTTAATTCAAAACCTGGTTATTAGATCGACAAATATCAGCAGACGGAAATTGTGGATATGCAACATCAAATTTTCCTCTAAATAACTTGTGTTTGTTAAGATGAATTGTTAATTTGTATTTGCTTGTAGATAGCATATAGCTTGTATGGCTAATGTGGCCGAGTGGTCAAGGGGTTACAGAGCAACTGACTCCTGACCCAAAGGTCGTGAGTAAGTGCCCTGGGTGGAGCACGGTTTCATTACAGACTTCACAATCCTTGAATTTGGCGTGAGTATTGGTTAGTACAAAACCAGGAAGCTGTCAGCGAGAGTGATAAGGATAAGTTGTAAAAACTTGTTTCACAATCTATGCAATATATATAACTTTAAACTAAGGTAAAGCCAAGTGTACATTGTCTTTGGGACTGATGTCAACAGTTTATTTCAACCAGCTTTTGGAGCCCGCTCGGCTAGCTCCGTTGGTATAGTGCTAGACTGTCATCAGTGAAGAAACCTTTACCACATCTTTAACTAAGGCCTGTTTAATGTATTGTATTAAAAGCTTTCCAGGTCAGTTTATTTGTCAGGAAAGTTTTAATTGCTGGACAAATTGGCCCCTGGTGGTAATAGTAAGCATATTTCATCCAGGCCTGGGGCCTTATTCACAAAGATTTTAAGACTGAAACTCAGACGTACTAAAACATGTTTATGACAGTACAGATTTTTATAAAAATTGGCAAACATGTACAATGGGTAACAGCAATTATTCATACAAGATGTCATTCATATCTATAGATTGAATGAAAACAAAATGCTGGTGAATATAACTTTCGGAAAGTTTAAAAGTCTAAGTCTCAAGTTTCAGTCTAAAAATGTAAGTGATTAAGGCCCCAGTATGTTACCATTTTGTTGTTAGGAGTATCAGACTGTTGTTAGGAGTATCAGACTGTTATCAGAATCACTTACTGATGTAGATTTAGGTTGTTATTGCTTCAGTTTTCACGTCTGAATCATCAGTCACATCGTTGTATTGACATACTCAAATGTCTATGTATTCTTTCGACTTGATCACTTTGACAGATTCTGTTTTACAAATCTAGTTGACTGATGGAAACTACAGTAGCTGTAATGCTAGACCAACATCGTGGAACAAAAATTGATTTTTGAATGTAGACTGTGACAAAATCTTTAACCTGCAGCTATTCATAATTGTTAAGAGTAGCACAGATGATCGATTTAGATGACAGCTATTAAGGTCAATTTTATCTATATATAAATTTTCATGACTTGTCATAGATATGAAGTGGCTTAGTTTCTCATCTGTGTATAATATTCAATGTCAGAGACAGACTTCTGGAAAAATATCTTCGGATGTCACTAATGCATTCAGTTCAGAAGTTGATAACAAATTTACTCTGGTATTTATTAGCATTGTGATTTTACTCAGTTGACTGAATTCTTAGTATTTTGAATGCTAATACATGTACTTCAATATTGTTGCAAAGAGCAACTAAACATTATTGACTCATTCTAAGAACATCAACTGCCATCTGAGTACATAGAATCGATTAGATAAATTAACATAAGTTATAATTGCTTTTGAAGGTTGAAAGTTTAATGGACCTGTCACCATTTTTGGCCTTTTATATTCTCAGAGACTATAATATGATCATCCAGGGCTCAGTATTCCCATTTCATTGTTCCAATTATTGCCAAAAAAATCCTCATGTTCTGAAATAATTACCAATTTCAAAAATAAATATTAAAGATTAATTGAAAGTACACACACGAAAACGATGCCAGTGACTCTTAGAATACTGTTATGTTGGAGACTTTACCCCTGCAAAAAATACCATTGCAGGCTATGGTTAACCATGGCATTTACAACAATTGGCACTAAGGCTGTCTATGGATGGCACTGTTGTCTACCATGGTTGGAACCATGGTCAACACAACCATGGTTGGAAATGGTTAAAACCATGGTTGTCACATAACCATGACGATGGTCAACTTGTAGACCACTGAAAATACCATCAAATTGGTAATAATATTCCACAGAAACAATATTACATATTACAGAGCGGATAAAAGGAGAGAACTCTAGAAGGGATAAAGGGAGAGAACTTGTGAAAATCTGCTGTGGTTCAGCCAGAGTCTTTTTCTCAAAGCAGCCCAATAATGTAGTGGATTGACCTGGGTTCAGGATTATAACCATTTCTCAGCACTTGGCACTCGGTACTTACATTAAAACTCAGACTCTCAAAAAGTGGATCACAATGTACATTTAAAGAACTGGCATGTCGTTATAAGGACAATATGCTGTGTTCTTGTTAATACAGGCCCAGCAAAGTATTTTATGAGTTCTGAGTGCCGAGACTCAAAAGTACAAGGCTAATGACATTCAACACTGTAAATTGCCTATAGTTACTCATCAATGAGTAATTATCAAATGAGTTTGATTTTGAAAAAAATCAATGTTACTCTACTTTCAAATTTGGCGTAAGTCATTTTACATTTGTAACAAAGGGCTTGCTGTACTGCGTACATGTTTATCATTACATGTATATTATTAAGCAAAACAGGGGTTTACCAATAATCAATAAATGAATCCCTTTCATTGGAAGAGTCGGCATGTAACTATATTGTATGCCACTTTATTGTCCATTTTTTTTTACCTGTTGAAGATTGTAAGTTTTGCCTTTCTTAATAAAATCAGTACACATCTAAGTAGTTAATATGCCATTTTAACTCTCTGAAAAGTAATTTATGTCCTTGTGCAGTAAATATTCCTGAATATTTTGAGTACAAATGTGTCATGTTTACGACACATATACACCGCTAGATAGCTGGTATTTCATTCAAGCTTTTGTTCTATATATTTAAGAAAATATTTCATTCAAGCTAAGCTTTATTCAATTGTTCATTTCATATAATTGTTTTTATCTTACCAGTTTGACATATTTGTTGAATATTCAAGGTCATAGTACCAGCGACAAGTTAGAAAAATTGAAACTATAGTTATTTATTAATTTTATTGATTCCTGGCAGGTTTCATAATATTTGCCCTCCTGAATCCTTTGGGAATTGTTCTTTGTTGTTGTCGCTTGAAATGCTGTCAATGATTCTTAAAGTCAACATCTCGTCTATTGATGGCTTATTGTTTTTGCTATCGAAGCTGATGTTTGTTTTCATGATGATTTTATCATGAACTATGAATCTTGGTATTCCATTGACGTCAATAGTTGCATCAATCCAATCAGTGAATGGGTGTTTGTGTTTATCTCTTCGATCAAGGGATAGAAATTTCAATATCTGTACTCGCCTGCAAGGTTGACCTTTTAATATCAGACAGGACCAGGTTGAAATGTATACGCATGATAGCTTTGAGTGACTAATCAAAGGACTGAAGGTCCTGAGAGGGGCTTCTATTAAGACAAGACTGCATGTTTTCCATATTATCGTATTAGAAATACCCGACTATTCAGGTAAACTCATTCGCCAAAGATGTCACAAATAATCCAGAAAAGCCATTTATATCGAGTCTCTCACCATTCCACAATTGATATATCCCTGACAAATCAGCCATTATACTCATCAAATCTATAATAAAATCAGAGGACTTTACATGTACTATTTTCTTGAGACGATGAATATGGCGGTACTTTGAGTAGACCATCCAGTTGACGATGACAATGAGACGCTTAAGCGCCTTAAAAATCAGGTATGATTCAGGTCCACAATAAAAGAGGGGCTGGGGTCACAATTAGATTAAGGTATGTGATTGTCAAGTTGGGTGGCGGTGGTTTAAAACAGTGATTCTCCGGTCAATAACTTCAGATTGACATATTATCACCAAACATAATGGATAGGAAGCATTTACAGTGGGACCCTAGCTTGTTTTGAAAGCATGGCTGCTGGGGTGTGAAGCTCAAGGTCACTGATACTTGAAATAGTAAAACAGTCTCTGGCCTATACCTTATGTTTGGACTGACATATTCTTATCAAACTTGGTATTTGGGACAGCCAGTGTCAAGGTCAATGTTGCTGTTGTTTTGCATGCTATATCTATAACATTGTTTGTTTACCTGACGCATATCTAAATGTTGTTTCTGGAAATTGATATAAGATCTAAGGTATGATACAGACTACATTGGTTTAACTTATCATAATTTTCATACACTTTATAACCTTGAAATCGCTAGTGTAAACTGTGCAGTGAATTCGGTATGCAAGTGAAAACTTTCCCTCAGGTCAAATGTTGAAAACCTGGTTTTATTGCATCGCTGTCTTTAATTATAATGTTTGTATACTAGCAGTGTATTTTTAGAGGCACACAATATGTGTCATACATAGCTGATGTATTCTTCCTTGTGGATAGTTTTGATGAAAATAGTTACGAGAAAATGTTTTAATATTACAATATTAACAATAATGTTGTATCTGTATGGTTTTATTCACATAATATTTAGCTATGATTCAAACAGCAGATACCTCATACTTCTGTATTATGAAGAATAGAATGTCCAAGGCACAGGAGATTGTCATGAGTTATCTCCCTTTATTTTTTCTGGAGTTATCTCCCTTTATTTTTTCTGGAGTTATCTCCATTTAGTTCATGACAATCTCGTGGTCCAAGGCTGCCTGATGTCATTTTGATCTATATCAAAATAATGATGCCACTGTAGTCTTGTATATATGCTTGAATGTATTTAAATGAATTAGTGGTAGCTAATTCACTGGAAGAATTAAAAAAAAATTGCAGATCTATGTTAATTATATATACTCGTATTTCTGTATAATTAAAAAGAGAATAGAATGCCCAAGGCTGTTTGATTATATTTTGATCTACATGCTGCAAATTTCTTGGACCATAATATAAGTCAATGCTTGCTTTGGTATAATAACATTATGTAAGCAGTCAGATTGAATATTGTTTTACAGAGTTGTACTTGGCATTGAGGTACTGTTATGAATACAGTCGGACCTCGTTCATTTGAATTCATTGGGTTCAAAATTTTACATGGTTTCAAATAGCCCAGTCCAATCTGACGTGTAAGAAGATACATAGGGACCTTTTATTTCAGATGATACCAAGTATTCGGGTAGACTGTTGTCGAATAAACGGGGTACAACTGTATTTATGTTACGGTAAATCTAAAATAATAATCTACCTCAGTCATATAGCAGGAGATTGTCACGATTTCTTTCTCTTTACCCCTTCTATGCTATTATATATACATAAACTATCAAAGGGATAAAGGGAGAGAACTCTAGAAGGGATAAAGGGAGATAATTCATGACAATCTCTTGTTGATAAATTTTATAAGGAATATACTGCATTTTGCTGAGGTAGTTTAATTGCAATCAGTTTTAAGTCACTGCAAAAATTAGAAATGAGCTGATGTCTTATAAGAATGTATAATGGTGACCCTGGCAGAGCTCTTACCCAAACCTTTTAGCAGTGACACCTCCTAGTTGATAAGGAAATTATTAGTTAATTGCAAGATTATATCACCACTGCCTGCTTCTTAATTTTCATGCTGTCTGGACATTAAATCTTGTCTAAAATGCAAAAGGGGCTTATGAAGGTATTCTATTAGATAGACATTTTTTTCTCTTACACCAACATTTTAAGGATTAGGTGGAAGGTAATTTAGTAACATATTTATGTTGCGCTTACATAAGTAGGCAGCTGCAATGAGATTGCTGTTTAGCCATCAATAAATTCTGATATTCATCGACCTTGATTTTGATTTGATAGGAAAATTTGAGTGGGACCGTTTTTCTCAGAATTTGAAGGAAAAAAATTGGTAGTTCAATTTATCTTTATTTGAATTTCACACCAAATTATCATTACCAGGATTTGAATACACTACCCTGATTGGCAGATCGTTTTATTGACATATCATAAATAACCAACATCCTGCTAACGAATGCATTTTTCAAATGGCAAGCTGTATTATTTCACCTGCAATGTTATCAGTGTCATGAAATCATGATATGGTTTTATCAGAGCCTTAAATCTGACATATGAAAAAATGTAACAATCTGTGATACTTTGAAGATTGTTTTTATACAGGTATCAGTTGTAAAGTCAATGTCTTGATTACAAAATGGTGTTTTCTGAGTTGGAATCTTTGTATTATTCTTTGATGATTGATTGAATTAATTTCTGTTTGTTATTCACTGAGTTAAACCAGTGTTTGTGGACTTGTTTGTGGCACTGTGGCATTATAGGTTTACTTGATATGTGTAAGATTTCTATTCTTTCTATTTCATTCAAATGATTTCCTTATTTGGGTTACTGTCATCTTTAAATGGGTTTGAGCCTGAAATAGACGGTTAGATTTTTTTATCTTTATGTGTCCTATTGTTTGATCCATCCTGATGTTTAAGTTCTATAAAGAAACTGTGTAATAGAATCAAGGTACTCAATGAGATATATTAAGGAATGTCAAAGTTGAATATAGAAAGCTCCATTCAAAATGGTTTCTTAATACAATCATACTGTGTGATCATATGGAATTGTCTTTGTGGGTTTAAGGTTACTCTTGTTATATTCCAGTTTGCCAGTTTTTCATTACACATAGAGAAACACACTAACATTGGTGGGAAATAGCTTTTACTAGTTTGCCTTGTACAAATATTTGATATTATTCTTTGCTTAGTTTTGGCTCAAATTTAACATTGTTCTTATCCTATATTTTTCAGAATGCTGTGACACAGACTGCATCCGCGGCTTCAAGTTTTCTATGCCTGCACAGGATGTGTGTAGAAGCAATGTACAGGATGGTAACAAATCCATCAGTAACGTGATGGAGGAAGACAAACCTGTACTGCACGGGGTCAACATCCGTGCGGCCTCAACACAAACTCTTATACACCTTTGTGTGGAAAGCTTTGGTAAGTTTTTTTTTCTGATTATGTGATAATTTGGAGTTGTTACTGATGTATCACAGTGCATGCTGTTGCGCACTTTCATTATTATCCAATCAAATCGCAGGAAACAACAGTAGCAGGAAACAATGTCCAATCAATCACACTGTTACTGCACCTGCATGATATCCACCTACCTAGGTGTCAAAAGCAGTGTATTATAATGTATTAGAGGATTGTAAAATTATCACATTGTAAAAGAGAGATTAAGTTGTTGCAGGAAATGCCACATACATTGTAGACAATGCCTCCCCACACAGTGCCCAGGGAAACAACAGTCTATGAAACATTAAGGTCTGAGGAGGTGTAAGGGTAAACATGTATGGGAATAGGGGAGCAAGGAATGGTCTGGCCGACCAAAAACACCCAAGGAGAATTTAGGGGGACAACAAGATGGAAATAGTTTAATGGATGGAATCCACCCCCAAAACGAGCCAAGAAAATCAGTAATCATAATTATGCTGTAAGGGGAAAGATAAAAAGAACATGCATATCATGTCAAGTAAACAAACTGCACTTTGGGAAAGGGGAACTTAAATCGACATACGTCTTAAATATAAATAGAAATAATAACCACTCAGTGATTTACAGCTTTGGAACTGTCAATAAAATACCGGAGGTTTACATTGAAGAATAATCATTCAGGTATCTGTTGGTTGTTGTGCATCTAAAAGTCAATATTATATAATAAAGGGTGGTTACTATGAGTTGAAATTTTCTGTACTTCGTCTGTAATAGATGTTTTGACATTCATACGGAATAATGTAATCTTACGTAAAACTCAACCTTTTCCAAAATATACCTGTAGATGAAACTGATCTGTGGTATTAAGGTACTTATACCAGACTATTGTTTACTTTCCTGAATTTACAGTTTCTAATCAAACAGAAACATGTATTATTGTATTTATAGAAAGAAACATATGCTCCGATCGAGAAGGGGGGACTGAGGCGCCCCCCCCCCCCCCTAAGATTTTGGCAAAATCATCCTAGATGAAGAGGGGGTACCAAATTTTGCCTTACTAGGAGCTGGACTCCCCCTGACATAAATTGCTTGGTCCATGCAAGACACATTGAATTGTGATAGTTCAATGCAAAACAGTTGTAATTCAGTTTTGGTAAAGCAGCAGTTACCACAGTTTTGCAACAAACCCTAGATTTCATTTGTATGCTTCTCCACAAATGGACAAAGTATTGAACCAAAAGCCAGGAGTCACAGAATGAATTGTGTGCAGTTTGTGTCATAAGTCACAACTTCCACTGTGATAGAAACAAACCCAAAAATCATGATTCACTGTCTGTAAAAACTAATGGTCTATGGTAGGTGGAGTTCAGTTATGTATGGGTGGAGTTCAGACATGTATGGGTGGAGTTCAGTTATGTATGGGTGGAGGTCAGTTATGTATGGGTGGAGGTCAGACATGTATGGGTGGAGTTCAGTTATGTATGGGTGGAGGTCAGTTATGTATGGGTGGTTCAGACATGTATGGGTGGAGTTTTGTTATGTATGGGTGGAGTTCAGTTATGTACGGGTGGAGTTCAGTTATGTATGAGTGGTCAGTAAAGTGACAATGTACCTGAATTACCAACCTGTACTATTCTGTTCTTCTACAAGCAACTAACAACTTCCCTCTATTGAATCAGAGGTGGAAGACAAATGTCTTTTGGTGTATTAACTAATATGCTGGGGCGAATAGTCAAGGAGAACATATGCTTCACACAAGATTCGAACCTGCAACTTCCAGTTCAGCTGGTCGAGTGCTCTTCCTAGTGAGCTAACCAGGCTATTTGTAACACATTTGGCAATTTGTGTATTATATTATGAAACAAAATCATTGTTTTACATAGTGGAAGACAAAATATTTTTTGTTGTTTTCTTCCATTATTTGCACAGTCCAAGTTGATTGGCCTATTGATATTTGTGTTCATTTTTAGCAATTCGAATTGAAGATTTCAGGATTTATTTGAAAAAGTTCTAATGAAGTATGATTTCTATGTTGTATTCCTGTGTTTTATAAGTTTATATATGTTCAATTTCCAGGTGAAGATGGGAGCATTATTGAAGACAGTGAGTTTCCAAATGTCATGTTCCTTATGCACAAATGGTACATGTCATCAGAAGAGCTTGCACAGTATTTTATTGATTTGTATCCTTTTTGAGCATCATATACATGTACACAATAAGTGATAATTATGGTCCATAACGTTTGTGAAGAAATTTATTTTGTGATTGAGCTTTTAGTCTAAACATTCAGGGTAATGTAGTGACTTTTCTGCTATTTTGGTGGAGGTACACCCATGTTCCCCTTCTACTGTCAGGGATCTCTGGGTGGACATACCTTCAGTAAGCATGTTGGATAGCTTTCTCACATACTAATTCTACATCCTGAGCGGTATCAGTGAGAACCCAGCGTGGTGAGGGACATTTAGTGATTTGAAGTCAGAAACCATAACTTTATTGACTATGATGGCCCCTGAATGGAATTATTAACATGTACTGATATACTGACCTATTTTCCTGTCCGAGGGAAGCGGAACTGTTGTTGATTAACTTTCTACCCCTCAACAATAGAAGGTGGGTTCGAACCCTGGTTCAAGATCATAACCTCCTTGTCCATAATCATTTGATTTCCTTAAACAGATAAAGCATACTTACTAGTCCAAGAATTGTTTTAACATTTTTGCAGAAATATTTAAAGCTTAAATCAAGCCTACTGCTAAAAGGCATTTATCATGAAGACATTTAGTATTATTTTTAGATAGATGCTGGTGTCAATATGGTATGAAGTTCTTTGAAGTCAGTGTCTAGTTTGTAGATCAAAGTGATAGTTGATAAAGATGTAATACGAATACATATATCATGACATATATATGATGAATGCTTGGGATTCTGAGATCATTTGTTTTTACATACTGGTGTATGATTTCACAAACATGAAGACAATTTTCTAATTGTTATATTCTTGATGTACATTAAATTGTTTTTTACATGTACTAATGTTTGATCATTCTTTTAGATCATTATCCACCAGAATAGCATTGTGTATGAACAGTGGACATCTGTATAAAGGCAGGGTATAGTTTATTCAAACCCTATGTGTTTGAGGCCTTCTCTTTCCTGTTGTGAAATGTGACATTTTCTATGTGATAGGAATGGGAAATTAATGTAGCCAAGTTGGAAAAAGACTAAATGTGATGTTCGATGCCAATAAAGGCTTGACTGCATGCTACTTGACGCATCAAAAGAAATTATGTCTGACATTTACTTGTTTAAATGCACGGTAGCTTGTTTACTAACTGGACATTTGGTCAGGGACTTTGCAAAAAGCGACAGGACTTGTATGAAGTTTGGTTGACATGTCAGATGGTCCGGTAACTTTCACGAAGCCTGTTGTTACACTTGATACAAATATGTTTATATCTATTTACCTTAACTTCATGATAACAGATACAAGACCTGTGATGATTCGATTATATGTTCAATACCCAAGTGTTCGCATCTTCCCTCACAGAAACAATGTCCAATCCAGATCTATAAAGCCAAAATGTGCTTTGCTGTTAGGTAAGTGTTGGTATATTAGCCTGACAACTGTATCATGATTATAGCATGACTGCAGTGTGGGTTGCTATGGCAATAGAAATTTGAGTAAATCAGAGTGTAGCTATATTTTGAACCCTGACATTTAAGTTGATTCCCTTGCTGGTATGTGTGATTACTTGAGTATTTGGTATCAACAACTTCTGAAACTGAAAATGAAATATATCTCATCATCTGTGACATTCTGCACCTTAAATCATAGTCTTCGATTTCTGTTATTAATAACATGTATTGAAGGAATGTGATGACTGCAATGAACAAAGGATTTTATCATGACAGTGCTTAATGTTTTCTACCTTATGAGATACATGTCATGTTGCTAGCTCAGTGCTTATTGGTTTTGGTCTCAAACTTAACCAATCTGCTACTGACTTCCATGGAGTTACTCCTACTGTCACCTATGTTTACAAGGTTCGCACAGGTCTTAAAAAGTCCTTTAATTTTTGCAGCCAAAAACTCCTTGAAAAGTACTTTTTTGGTAAATTGCCCTTGACTTCTTCTGTTGTGAATAGAAAAAGGACAAAAAAAACAACAACCTACCTACCAACAATGATGAAAAATGCTAAAAATGACGGGGCCTACCACAGAGTAGGCGAAAGTGTAGTATGGTAATCAACAGGTTTTGTGCCCTCTTAAAGTAATTCTATGCAGTGTAATTTTATCTGTGCTGCAGTGATGGTCATCTCGGGGGATAAGGTTGAAAAAAATTGCCATCTTCTCTATACCGAAAAAAATCGACATTTTAGTCCTTGAAAATGAGGAAAAATTACTTGAAAAGTCTTTTTTTGAAAGTTCCGTTTGAACCATGATTTATGTTAGTAACTTGTCTTCCTTTCTGGTTGTGTAATTGTTTACTTGCATGTATACATTGCCATGAGTGTCTCCTTGTTCTTTTTGGATAGCTGTGGCCTTTGTTTGTGGCATTTCCTGCTCAACTTCTTCATTCATTTTCACCTCATTTCCCTCGTGCACAGGTCTCTCATTGGGGTTATGACAGTCAATGACTGCTTCTTGTTGTTGTATTATGTAATCATCGGAATCCTTACAAAGTTATTATTATTTTGTTGTATTTCAAGGCTAAGTTTCGAAAATAAACAAACTATTATTCTTGACATTCCATTTATGGACAGGGCCCGATATTATTTATGTTCAGTGTTTCTAATTTTGTATGGAGGTGCAGGACTTTATCTGACAAGAGGTGCAGGACTTTATCTGACAAGAGGTGCAGGACTTTATCTGACAAGAGGTGCAGGACTTTATCTGACAAGAGGTGCAGGACTTTATCTGACAAGAGGTGCAGGACTTTATCTGACAAGAGGTGCAGGACGTTATCTGACAAGAGGTGCAGGACTTTATCTGACAATATGTGCAGGACTTAGTCTGACAACAGGTGCAGGACTTTATCTGACAATATGTGCAGGACTTAGTCTGACAACAGGTGCAGGACTTTATCTGACAAGAGGTGCAGGACTTAGTCTGACAAGAGGTGCAGGACTTTATCTGACAAGAGGTGCAGGACTTTATCTGACAAGAGGTGCAGGACTTTATCTGACAAGAGGTGCAGGACGTTATCTGACAAGAGGTGCAGGACTTTATCTGACAATAGGTGCAGGACTAAGTCTGACAATAGGTGCAGGACTTTATCTGACAAGAGGTGCAGGACGTTATCTGACAAGAGGTGCAGGACTTTATCTGACAAGAGGTGCAGGACTTTATCTGACAAGAGGTGCAGGTCTTTATCTGACAAGAGGTGCAGGACTTTATCAGACAAGAGGTGCAGGACTTTATCAGACAAGAGGTGTAGGACTGTATCTGACAATAGGTGCAGGACTTTATCTGACAATAGGTGCAGGACTTTATCTGACAATAGGTGCAGGACTTTATCTGACAAGAGGTGCAGGACTTTATCTGACAAGAGGTGTAGGACTGTATCTGACAAGAGGTGCAGGACTTTATCTGACAATAGGTGCAGGACTTTATCTGACAATAGGTGCAGGACTTTATCTGACAAGAGGTGCAGGACTTTATCTGACAAGAGGTGCAGGACTTTATCTGACAAGAGGTGTAGGACTGTATCTGACAATAGGTGCAGGACTTTATCTGACAATAGGTGCAGGACTTTATCTGACAAGAGGTGCAGGACGTTATCTGACAAGAGGTGCAGGACTTTATCTGACAAGAGGTGCAGGACTTTATCTGACAAGAGGTGCAGGACTTTATCTGACAAGAGGTGCAGGACGTTATCTGATAAAAGGTGCAGGACGTTATCTGACAAGAGGTGCAGGACTTTATCTGACAAGAGGTGCAGGACGTTATCTGACAAGAGGTGCAGGACTTTATCTGACAAGAGGTGTAGGACTTTATCTGATAAAAGGTGCAGATACAGGACTTTATCTGACAAGAGGTGCAGGACTTTATCTGACAAGAGGTGCAGGACTTTATCTGACAATAGGTGCAGGACTTTATCTGACAATAGGTGCAGGACTTTATCAGACAATAGGTGCAGGACTTTATCTGACAAGAGGTGCAGGACTTTATCTGACAAGAGGTGCAGGACTTTATCTGACAAGAGGTGCAGGACTTTATCTGACAAGAGGTGCAGGTCTTTATCTGACAAGAGGTGCAGGTCTTTATCAGACAATAGGTGCAGGACTTTATCTGACAAGGGCAGAAGGTCAGCATAGGAACTTTATACTTTGTTGTCCAAAAATGTCAGGTAAGAAAAGGTTGTCTTTAACTGAAGTGTGAGAAACTGGAGTCTGGTTAGGGAATACTGGTTATTTCATAGAGCTAGGATTATTGGACATTATAGGCTCCATATGATTCCATCACAATTCAAGTATTGTATTCTCTCAAAGGTCACTCACCATGTAATATCCTATTCTTGTTTGTGTTTATTGTTTATTATCTGACAAATGAGGATTCTGTCCTCTAATTATAGAAAACATATTCACTTATTGCCAGTAATACTTCTAATTCATTACATAACTAACAGTTCTCTTGGGAAATTATATTTATTTATTTTCATGTCATTAATACAGATTTTCTACTTTTGATTAATGTTGCAGTTTATGGCCATTACTATAATTGTTGTTTGTTACGTTCAAATCTATGTTGTGTAAAAAGCTGTCATTCTCTCATGATTGTGCCATATTTCATCATTTGAAGTTATTTCTGGATTTGCTATGTTTGTGTTTTTGTATTAAATGGACTTGCAAGATCTTCATTGGTTATTGAATGGAATAATAATACTCCCTGTCAATATCTGTTTGAGATCTAAAGATGCTTATCAACTGAACAATTTTTATCTAACAGAATTAAGTTATGACTATTCTTATTTCCACTGACAAAGCAGCATTGGGGAGGGGGGATTATTCAATTATACGTCTTCAGTGAGATTTTTAGTAGTAATTTCATTGAGTGAAGTATACTGTTGAATAATTGTGCTTATTTTATAAATTGCCACACGTTTTAACAAAATGAGTTACCAAGGTTACTGTAGATATGACTATTAGTTAAAATACCTTGTAAAACATCCAGGGATTATAATTGTTAGATAACAATTACCTAATTTGTTGTTTTAAATATTATTGTTACACTATTGGTGAAGCTGTCATAGTTCCTAATGTCTCTTGCAGACTGTCAAGTGGGCCATATTTTTCTTACTTTTCCCTACTTGTTTACTTGCTCCCTACTTTTCCCCTACTATTTCTTGAAAGAAACCTACTATTCCTACTATTTCAAATATGAGGTGTTAACGGACAAAATATTTATTTCACCTCCATGAAGCGCAGAGATCTAATCATGGAGATTGTACAGTGCGGTGAATTTTTACCATTTTTGATATTCCAAGGGAAAGGAATCATCGCTACTATCCCTTCTTTTAAGCAATAAAATCCCCACTTTTGCCCTACTTTTATAAAAAAAACCCTTCTTTATCCCTACATTTTGACAATAGATGAATTAACAGCCTGCTCTTGTTCTCCTGATTCTGATGCCAGTGTGTGTTATCTCTGTCTGATTATTTAATTTACTCTATTCACAGTCAAATGATTTTCTCTGCTTTATGAGAGGAACTAAAAATAGTCCTTTATATTACAAAATATGAGAATTTTAGACATTAATGGCCATTATTTGTAGTTTATAACCTGTTGTGTTCTTTAGTTAATGCCTTGTTTCATCACTAGGGAAATCTGTGAATGTACTTTACTTATTCTATAGTGTTTTCATTGTCACTGTCTTTCACTGGCTTGAAATTTTAGACACAGTTCTTACATAAAAGTATTTTTTTGGATCTTTTAACTGTAATATTAAGCCTTCTTATAGTAGATTATGTCACCAATTGGGAAAGTTTCAATGGTGTTCCATGACATTTCCAACATAATATACATGTAACAAGTTTCATCTAACACCAAAAATATAAAAATTAAAAAAAGCCTACTTTTCTTTTTATAGTGATTCCAATATTAAGAACAAAATGCCTGAGTTAAACTACAAATGGATGATGTTGATTTAAAATGCTTTACTCAAATGTAAACTAATTTTTCTGTTTTAAAAATGAAAAAAACCCAACATATTACACAACACCTCTGACTTATATAAAATTTTCACTTTCATTTAATTCTATAAATCACAAGCCACCACAATACTTCTGAGAAAGTGCCTAGTATGTGATGTCAAACTTCCATCGGGAAATACTTGACCTCATAACCAATGTCACTGATAAAGGTTATGTCATGGAAGCACTCATATACATAATGACTAATTTTGTTCTGTTTATAACACAAAATGGAGAACCTCGAGCAAAAATTATAGAAGTGTTTGTTCCCCTCTTCCTACTTACTCAATTCAAAATTTAACCGACCCCTGGCAAGAATTATTTTTTGTAAGAATTAATCAGGAAAAATAATAGCCAAATGATAACTTGTTATAAAATGTTATGTTAAAAAGAAATAATAGCGTACCTGCCTACATGTATCCTAATATATATACCAACCAATCTTTACAAAGTCTGACATGTCAGACACTGACAGGAACTAAGGAATTTATTATTTTAGTGTGGCCTCACCATCATATCATTAAGCTTATAATTTCATGAATCAAATAATTACATCTGGCTGGCCTTAAAAACTTGTTTCCTAATTAAGTCATTAAAATTGTTACTTGAGGTTACAATGATGATGTTAAAAATATTATGCTTGTAATCCGTTTATTCACCACATGTGTAATTCTAGATTTCAATGCAGATGCAATTTTAAGAGCTGAATATTTCCTGTATTTATTCATAATCACCCCTTGTTCGGTGCCCCTATAAGTTTGATCAATTAATTGTTTGCTACAAATTACCTGCAGACAATATTACATTGATATCTGCTTGCAGCAGTCTGTTGATGTGTTCATTGTTTTGTTCTCTGCATTGTTAAAGTCTTTGTTGGCTGTAAAAGTTTACAGACGTTCAGTGCTCCAGATAAGAATTGGGTGAAAACTAATAAAAATAAAAATAATTGGGTTAAATCTATAATCGAATAATAAATTGGATGATTTTCACTCGGTAAGTTTACAATAAATGAATTAAAGATGGAAAATTGTCGAATTAAAGTAATTCTAATGCCTTGTCTTGATTTGTTTCGACACTTTGGTGAAGTGCCTGATTTTGATCAACATTCTTGCCATAACAGTTCATGAACTAATAATATATTCATGAACTTCTAGTTCATGAATTTAGAGTTCATGAATATTTATTTGATATTCATGAATTATTTTGTCAATTCATGAACTAGTTCATGAAGTTCGTGACGTTCATGAATAACTTCATGAAGTTCATGAACCTTTTTCACCAGGGTGTAGACACTTTCATGACTCAGTATGTATAATATGCAAACTCCTGTGTGATAAAGAGCTCAGATAAACTCACTGGTACTCATCTCTACTTTCATTTTGCTAATAGCTTGTGATGTACAAACTGAACTACAATAATCTGGAACCCGTTTATCTGGCTGTTTCTTGTATACCAATGTAGTAAAGCTGAAAGCAGAATTAGCTTTTTGAATACACACGTAGTAACTATGTTCTGAGTAAAAAGAAATTATTTGCGTAGTGGGTACGCTTAAAAACAAATAGAGGATCTTACATGAGTGCTTATTTGATATTGTTTTCATAAAACAATATCAAATAAGCACTCATGTAAGATTCTATTTATCACATAACACCATAAATAGATTGTTTTCAATCTTTAAATAGACTTTTATTAGTGCTGTGATTCGGCTATTTATGTAACTAGTTACATATGATATTTATGTCACTGCTTTATGCCACTCCTGGAGTGCAAGTTATGTGATAAAATTATTTATCAAACTCTTGATTTGAGTTACCATGGTTGTGCACCAAACGCTTGATTTGAGTTACCATGGTTGTGCGTCAAACTCTTGATTTGAGTGACCCATATTGTGCACCAAATTCTTGATTTGAGTTACCCAAGTTGTGCACCAAATTCTTGATTTGAGTTACTATGGTTGTGCGCCAAACTCTTGGTTTGAGTGACCCATATTGTGCACCAAATTCTTGATTTGAGTTACCCAAGTTGTGCACCAAATTCTTGATTTGAGTTACCATGGTTGTGCGCCAAACTCTTGATTTGAGTTACCCAAGTTAAGCACCAAATTCTTGATTGGAGTTACCCAAGTTATGCACCAAATTCTTGATTGGAGTTACCATGGTTGTGCACCAAAACTCTTGAAATGCGTTACCATGGTTGTGCACCAAACTCTTGATTTGAATTACCTTGGTTGTGCGCCAAACTCTTGATTTGAGTTACCATGGTTGTGCGCCAAACTCTTGATTTGAGTTACCATGGTTGTGCACCAAACTCTTGATTTGAGTTATCATGGTTGTGCGCCAAACTCTTGATTTGAGTTACCATGGTTGTGCGCCAAACTCTTGATTTGAGTTATCATGGTTGTGCACCAAACTCTTGATTTGAGTTACCATGGTTGTGCACCAAACTCTTGATTTGAGTTACCATGGTTGTGCGCCAAACTCTTGATTTGAGTTATCATGGTTGTGCGCCAAACTCTTGATTTGAGTTATCATGGTTGTGCGCCAAACTCTTGATTTGAGTTACCCAAGTTATGCACCAATTAAATTCTTGATTTGAGTTACCTTAAAGTTATGTTCCAAATTCTTGATTTGAGTTACCCAAGTTATGTACCAATTTTTTATTTGAGTTACCCAAGTTATGTACCAAATTTTTTATTTGAGTTACCCAAGTTATGTACCAATTTTTTTATTTGAGTTACCCAAGTTATGCACCAAATTCTTGATTTGAGTTACCCAAGTGGTGCACTAAATTCTTGATTGAGTTACAGTAGTTGTGTACCATACTTAATATGAGTTTAGTTGCTTTGTTACAGAAGAATGTAAACATGGTGTAATTGTATGCGAATTAGTAGATCGTTTGGAAACATAAGATTGTGTGATAATTATAAAACATATCTTGGTATGTATTGCCTTGTTGATCGAATGCTGAGTGCCGTCTGTGGGTGAACACTGTCACCTAATATGTAAGCTAGTGATTATTATTTTTTATGGTGATGTCTCACAGTGGTACAGAAACTGATGTGTTACATTGTCAATAACTAGGGTGATATTTTTGTCAAGCATACTTATGGAAGCGTTGCCTCTTATACAGTAGCCTATATTTTGACATTCAGTGAATTTGTTAGCAAGGACATGACATTTTAACTTTATATAAGGCATTATGTTGTTTAATCAGCAGTAATGTACTACAGTAAAACCTTAATAATGTGACCACCTTTGGGACCGTTGAAAATTGGTTTTATCATTAAGGTGGTATTGAGTTTGAGTATTGAGTTTGAGAAAATAGCAAAATAGTGAAAATAGACTTGAAAATTGTGTTCTTAATTTTGAGGAGGTCCTGTTGTTGGGGTGTTCATAAAGTGAGGTTTTACTGTATATTATGTTTTAAGTGTAAAATACTGTTGGTTTATTGGTGTTATGGTAGTGTTGATTTATAAGGATCAGCTGTACTGTTGTGTTACGTATGCAGCTGGAATTTCCAATTGTATACTGAGTCAAACCTGTCTTCCTCAACTAGTCATTGGTTATATCCATTAAGTCTGCTTAAAGCAGTAGATTGTTTAGTTCGGAAATGCTTAATATAAAAATGAACCATGGGGATTCATTGATATCAGCTGTTCAAGACAGGGGGCTGCATGATTCAGGTAAACACTAACAGGTTCAGCTTTACTCTGATTTTGGTCATAATGTCTTAAACAGCACATTACAGATACTTTTTTTTGCTCGTGCGTTGTTATGGCAATAATGATTACAATAAAAATTGGCGAAAGTGTTGAGGGTAACAACAATCATTCAGACGAATTATCATTTGTTTCGATTAAATAAAAACAAATGATGTTAAGTATAATTTTTGCAACTTTTAAGTTTATGTCTGAGTTTTAGATTTAGTATTTGTGGATAATGCCCCAGTGGGGTTTAAATAAGTTTCATATTTAAGTTAATATCAGTGATATTGCTAAGCTGTTGTTTATTTCAGATACTGGATTCGACAGTTTCCTGTACAATTTGACCTTGACTCCAAGCTACAGACTGTGATTAAAAATTTTGGAACGCTCGTCCAGCAGAAAGGAAACAGCACTTTTAAAGAACCCATAGACCTCTCCAAAGTGTAAGTTTTTTAGTATAAAGCTTCCTGTAGTCATAGACCTCTCCAAAGTGTAAGCTATTTAGTATAAAGCTTCCTGTAGTCATAGACCTCTCCAAAGTGTAAGCTATTTAGTATAAAGCTTCCAGAACCCATAGACCTCTCCAAAGTGTAAGTTATTTAGTATAAAGCTTCCTGTAGTCATAGACCTCTCCAAAGTGTAAGCTATTTAGTATAAAGCTTCCTGTAGTCATAGACCTCTCCAAAGTGTAAGTTATTTAGTATAAAACTTCCTGTAGTCATATACCTCTCCAAAGTGTAAGTTATTTAGTATAAAGCTTCCAGAACCCATAGACCTCTCCAAAGTGTAAGTTATTTAGTATAAAGCTTCCAGAACCCATAGACCTCTCCAAAGTGTAAGTTATTTAGTATAAAGCTTCCTGTAGTCATAGACCTCTCCAAAGTGTAAGTTATTTAGTATAAAGCTTCCAGAACCCATAGACCTCTCCAAAGTGTAAGTTATTTAGTATAAAGCTTCCAGAACCCATAGACCTCTCCAAAGTGTAAGTTATTTAATATAAAGCTTCCAGAACAGAAGGGTACAAGGTTACCAGTAGAAATCTGGCATAGCTGAAATAAAGGTACCAGACAACTAAAAGAGAAAAAATGTTTATGATGTCTATGAGCCAGTTTTTGAAACACTTTGGGTTTATCTTATTGAATTATTGTCCTTTGCTTTTCCTTGGTCTTTCGTTTTAGTCTTAATTGACATTTATATGTGGGTTTTTCATCTATTTTAGTCCTTCTTATGATTGGATGAGAAGTATATCAGTACGAAATCCGTCAATGCGCCATAACCGTAAAGTATCACTTGTGTTCAATCATCTAGAACCAGAGGAACTAGCTGACCATCTTACATACCTGGAATATAGAGCCTTCAGGAGGATCAATGTAAGTACAACACAATCAGCCAGGTTC